>CM065385.1:29902500-29922500 GCA_033060915.1 Euryodendron excelsum | reverse complement strand
ATAAAAATCACACCCAAACACGCAATACCCGGGCCTATAGGGATGATTTTCCTAACTCTGCAGGAAACCCATTCTTATAAACATGCAAAATCACCCCAAACACACTCAAATCTTCACAAAATCACAAAAACAATCTACCCATTGTATTCTAAACGTCCTAAACATAGATTTACACTGATCATTTGCAAAAAGTGGCAACATATGCATCACAATCGACAAAGTTTCAAAAAACTAACCTTTGGGTTCTTCGGCGAGAAACAAGCTTTTCGGCGAACACCCGACATCACTTGACACTCCTCCAGCAATCCTTGGTCAAAATCCTTCGAAAATGCTTCACAGAAAATCCCAAATCACCCTCAAAACTCAAGACGCGCACTGGCTAACGCAAACCTGCTCTGTTTTAATACTCACGGCCTGCTGCATATAGCAGATGTGCCAGAAGAACATTCAAACTACGCATGTACTACATGTGCCAGGGTAGTTCGAGGCCAAGCGCATGTAGCACATGCGCCCAGCTCTTCAGCTTCCCGCCAAAACCAATTTTCAGTCTCTTAAGAGTCCAAAATCATTTTCGAGGCTCTTAAAAGCCAAAAACCTAGTTTTAAAAAATCTATTTCCAGAAATCAAATGTTTTAAGCTGAACTTCGCCCAACCGGCGACTCAAATCTCAATCAAAATTTTCAAAACACGATTTTTCAAATGTCAAAATTTTCCAGACCAGCGACCCACAAGGAGTCCGAAACACTTCAAGCTTACCTGGATATCGTCCCTCCGATCGCCTCGCAACCAAAAAGGGATTCTTACTTTGTTATTTTTCTGTCTTCGACAAGCGAAGACAAAAAAAGAGGGGCAGTTGTCAGCACCCAATTTTTGCCCGCTCGGCAATCTTCAGCCTGACCGAACCTAATTCTCAGGCATCACAGCACATGCAAGCCCAAGATGAGTCTTTTAAACTCCAATCCAGTCAACTAGTCACTTCTTGGGCCCACAAGGTTCCACTGAAGCCATAAACACCATCATGCCCCTAGACAATCCAGGTAGCTTCCCGAGATCGGGCGATCTCAAAGACCAACACCCTATCAAATTCTAGACGGTTCACTTCTGGCGTCTACTAGCCTGCCAATGTAGAATGTCCGTCATTCGGTAGTTCTCCAAGACCAGGTATTCTCGGAGACCAACATTACCATTATAGGTAGCTTTCTGAGACCAGGCGTTCTTAGGAACCAACACCACCCTATAGGTAGCTCTCTAAGATCGGGAGGTCTCAGGGACCAACACTGCACACCTAGGTCAACACCCGCGCCTGCTAGCCCGACTTAATGAAAAATGACCAAACATGCCACTTGGGCCTCTAGGCATGTTTTAAGAAAGTTTAAAAATCTCTCAAAATGGTAAGTCCACCCTTCCAAAGTGCTACTAAGTATTTAGGCGTAATCCGCATGCCATTCGGTCCAATTTCGGTCCCATTCCGGCTAACTCCGGTCAAAATAACCGTTTTGCCCCTGAACGCCCCAACACCGCACAAATTCCACCGAACAGTGAAAGACTCTCTTGGGATCATCCCTGAATGACCTGATATGCTTAATATAACACTCCAATCCATTCTTGACCATTTTCAACCAAACCCGGTCAAATGACCACCTTGCCCCTGACAACTCGAACACGCCCCAAAATAGCACTGGTCCTAGAATTTTGAATGGCGGGTCCGGTCATACACCCTCGTTTAACCTAAGGAGGACCATACAACACTAAACACCCCTGACATAAAAGTTCCCTGGAGCATCTCGCAGACGCTCCACCAAAATTGCCTTTTCTCCCGATTCCCTATTTATAACGCATCACCAAATGACTTGAGAAATGCGTAAACCAAGAAATTCCTGAAGGCTCGTTCATAGGTCTTTCCAACAATACGGCTCGATCGGATAGATCGCTTCCTGAAATTCCTCATCGCGTGGCTTCAAAACTACTACTTTCAGCAACCTCTGGAGCGTCTCACAGACGCTCCGCCAAGGTTAGCTTTTTCTCTAATTCCCAGATTAAAACGCACCGTCAAACAACTTAAGAAATGCGTAAATCTAATCGGAGAGATCGCTTCCCAAAAGCCCCGATCAAGCGACATAAAAACAGCTACTTTCTAACTCCTACGAAGCGTATCACAGATGCTCCGCAAAGATGCCATTTTATGCACATTTTCCAAGACGATATCTCACATTTTCAAACATCATTCAAACTTTTCAAAAACATGAAAGTTCACGAGAAACCCTAGGAGAACACCGTGGATGTAACCGATTCTTTCAAAATCTTCCCAGTTGGCTCAATTATAGAGGCAAAGTTTAAACGAACACTCCAGCTGACGGAGCGTATGCTACATGCACCCAGATTTTGATCAAATCGACCAAAGTTCGATCAACCATCAGGATTTAGCTAGTACAATGAGTGCCACATGGCATTCTGGCAATGAAACAGTCCTGGCGCATGTGCTACATGCGCTAGGGCAAATTTTGGCCAAGCGCATGTAGCACATGCGCCAGGCTTCTCCCAGATTGCCTATAGATATAAGCCTCCCCCTTTGCATATTCCAAAATTGAAAATTAAAGCGAAACTCTGCAAAAACTGCTCCAAAACCTTGAAATCCTACATACATCCCACCTCTCAAACACTTAGGCTAGATTCCACCTTTCCCTAACCTATACACTTCACCTACATAGCCTTCTACACCTTAGAACACCTCCTTCCAGCCCTTCAAGCACACTTAAAGTCCTCCAAGCTCAAGCCAAGATATCCATAGAAGATTGCAAGTGTATTGAAGGCAAAAGATGGTATTTCTATTATATTATTGTCTTCCCCACTCCTCTCTTCTCCCTCCTAGCCTGCTTAGGCTATTTTCTATTTTAATCCCCATCTTCTACCCCCCTTTCTTGCATGCTTAAAGCAAGAGGGTTCTCAGTTCATGCTTAGGGGAAAGTTAGTGAGAGCCACCGTGTAGGGGGATCTCTCACTAGCCTACCTTAAGATGGTATGGCCTTGGAGCCCCTTGATTATGTGGTGTAGCCTAAAGACTTGTATGAATTCATGACCCTCTTGCATATTGTTATCTTGTTCATGTCTTGTGTGCTTGGCTTTATTTTCATGTCCATAACCATGTTTTTCAAAGATTACACTATTCTTATTTACACACTATTTTTAAGCTCCATATTCCTTGCAAAGTGGTTCTAAGAGTTGGTCCCTTGAAAGTTTAGAATGAGGTTCTAGGAAATTGTGCCTTAGAAATTCCCCCATTAACCCCTAACTCACATTTTTGCACCTTTGCATTCCAACTTGCATAAAAATAGTTTTCAAACTTTCTAATTTATAAGGTTGTTATTCTCTCAAGTTTATGGTTGGAATGGTCCCATAGAATCCTCTCTTGAGTGTCTCCCTTTTCATTGGCCATAGGAACCTCAACTTGTTAGAATGGTTTCCTTTAAAAATGGCTCTCAAAATCTTCTTCTCAAAAATGGTTTTCAAAATTTCATTCTCTCCATCCTGTTATCAAAAATGGTTTCTCAAAGGTTGTCATCATTATGTTGATTTTTGAAATCCCTACTCTTGTCAAGTTGATGGTTACAATGGCGCTAAAAAAACCTTCTTAGGAATGGTTTTCAAACACCAACCATATAAACCATGTCCTTGGCTAGAGTCAAATTTTCATGAAAATCATCTTCAAAAGAGTTGTCTACCAAAGTCCTTTGCATAATATGATTTGTTTTCTAAAACTCTTTTAAAAAATGCATAAAACCACCTTTCAAAATCATCTTCCAATCCAACCCTAGGTTAACTTGGCTCTAGTTATCCAATCCTAGGTTAACTTGACCCTAGTTGTCCAACCCTAGATTAACCTAACCAAAGTCAGTTAACCCCAGGTCATCTTAACCCTAGGTTAACCAAACCCAAGTTAGTTGCCCCTAGGTCACCTAAACCCTAGGTTAACTTGACCGTAGTTATCTAACCCTAAGCTAACTTGACCCTAGTTGTCCAATCCTAGGTTAATCTAACCCAAGTTAGCTAACCCTAGGTCACCTTAACCCTAGGTTAACCTAACCCAAGTTAGTTAACCTTAGGTCAATGTTAACCTTAGGCCAACCCAAACTAGGTTAGTATACTTCAAGGTTCTAACTCATGAACCCCTTTTAAATGATCTCTCAATTTAAATCTGTTCTCATAACCCATTTTTCCAAAACCTCCAACTCTCTTGGGATCTCAAAAACCAACTCCATAACCTTTTTAAATACTCCTACATTCTATCTTTAAAGTATTTCCAAAAATATTTTCAAAAACTTATAACCTTAAGGTGTCCTTACCCCTTTTATGGTTAGAGATTCCAAGGGAAAGTGATACATCAAGTACAACCATCAAAGTTGTCCATACTAGGGTTCCAAAGTACTAGGTGTTTTCAAAAACCACTTTCGAAAACTTTTCGAAGACAAGTTTAGCAAAACACTTCGAAACCCCACCACCAAGGCTTTCAAAACAAGACTTCAAAGCATTTTCAAAATTCTCTTGAGTTATTTCAAAACATTTTCAAAACTCTATCGAGTTGTTCTAAAAACATTTCAAAACACTTTAAAACCTTATTTTAATAGCGTTTTCAAAAACCTTCAAGTTCCATTTCAAAACATTTCACTAACCGATTCCAAATCAAAACTCTCAAGTTCTCTTTTTCCAAAGATCACAAAGTGTTTTTAGACTTTCCAAAGACCTCAAAGTGTCTTCAAACTTTTCAAAGGTTCTAACACGCCTATTTTCCATCGGGCCCTTGCTCGAACTACGAATGACCTGATTCTCGCCAAATGAGATACGTAGGCAAACTAAAATGGTGCAATCATAAATTCTATTTCAACCCCAAAAGTTTCTATTTCTAAATCCTTCAAAACTCCCATGCTTTCAAATTCCTTCTAAACTTTCATCAAGCATCATTCATCCAAAAAGTGATAACCAAACCCCGTTTTCAAAACTCTAAAGTGGATATTAACTGGATAATGGTAACCGATAATTCTAGTGAGTGAACAAAGGGCGATTAGAGATGTAGTTACTGAAAGGGCGGGATAGGGTGATGATCTTAGGATATCTTACCTACCCGTAACCAACCCCCGGACTATAGATTTCTATCTTCGGATGACCAAAATGGAGTCACTTTCTAAAAGGGCTTAAAACTTTCTAAAGGTTGCTAAACAACCTATTTTCTCTAAAACCTTTCTCGAGGGAGTTTTTCAAAACTTTTTTCAAAAACCCTAAGTTTAATCTTCGGATTAACACTTAGTTTTAGGTGACCTAACTCACCTTAATCAAGTTAGGTGGCGGCTCCCATTTTTCTAAAAAAGCCCTTAGCCAAAACAATTTCAAGTTCAAACCTTGTCGCAGTCGTCCTTCTAGGAGGATAAGTTCTAATGACAGAGTTTCGTGTTTTTTCCAAGCCGAAAAGACTCGGTCCAAAAACCGGTGCGCGACAAAATCTTTTTAACTCCAGAGTAAGAGAAGTGAAGAAACTACTAATCACTCTCCATATCTCAAGACCGCGGTGAGGCCAAGAATTCAACACCTCTTTATATCTCTCTCAACATTGATCAAAGGTTTCGTTAATATGAGGTGTGTATTAAGAAATTTGGCAACGAATCACCTCGGTTTGATGCTCCAAAAAGTAATTTCTTAGAAATTCACCTGAAGGTGATCCTATGACACTATAGACCTAGGACGTAATGAATTGAACTACGTTTTTGCTCTATCCTTAAGTGAGACAGGAAAAAGTTTAAGCCTCGCGGTCTCAATAGGGTATTATTTTGGTTATCAACGATGGTGACACAAACATCAAGGAACCCCTTAAGATGATTGTAGGGTCAATCCGTATCCAACCCTCCGAACTTTGGGATGGGTTGCATCATCCCCGTCTTGAGACTCAACACATGGTGGTTAGGATGGAGGACGATGTATGAGTGTTGGCAATGACGAGCGGGGTTTAGGTAATCCCTAAGTCAGAATTGAGGTACTTATGCCTCCTCGAAGCTATGCCCGCTCTCGTTTCCATGGAGACTCATGTTCTCTTCTCTCTCAATGTTAGGATAAAAGTTTGGTAGATTGGGAGGAAAATTCTTCGCATTCGATGGAAAATTTTTCATGTTTCCTAAATCAGCGTGCAAGAATGAAGCGTGGAAGGATGAGCTACTTGGGGTAAAATCCCTTCTAAGTCTTTCGGTTGAATCCCTTCCCCAATGATGCATGCACAATGAATGCAAGAAGTTATGAACCACAAATAGCACACCGTGCCTTAACACATTATACTCAAATAATTATTAATATTCCTCCTTTCGAACCTTCAATCTCCACATGCAAACACTACTAATTTAATATTCAATTCCTTCCAACCGAACCTCCAATCTCCTCATACAAAGCAATACCACCAATTCAAAGTTAAGCATGTAGGCCTAGGCTCCTATAACAAATCCACCCAAGGATGAATGCAATGCAGTCCACTTTAGCAAGCCAAATTATACTAAACTAGTTGCACTAAGCTAACTAAGCACATTAACAACGGAGCATCGTTACCCAATGCCTAAGCCAAAGATACCATCGTGTTGTAAATGATGGAGAAGCAAACCACATATTGCATCAACTCAATATTCGTTCAAGCTTGCCTTTGCCTTCAATTTCCTAACAATAGCGCCATAAACTTGATTAAATTATTGCACTCAAAAAGTGCAATTATAATATTTTAATTTGTTCTTTGTTAGCCTTAATTTACGAGTTTATATGCCTCTTTAGTTAGATTTTAGTATTAACTAAGTTTATTTTGCTTTTTATAGGTTTTAAACTTGAATTGGATAACTTCAATTGCAATTCGAATGAATGGAGAATGAGTCTGCTATTAGAGTACAAGTTGCTGAAGATGTGGTATAAGCTACTGAAACACGCAGAGCTGAAACTTTAGAATACTATATCTCGCAAACCAGAAGTGCTATCGGGGTCCATAATATATGCTTTTATATAACATTTCAAGATCTTTCCTAATAGACCGTTCGGACGGCCGTCTGAACGGCCGTTAAAACGTTCGAATAGCTGTTCAAACGGTCTATGAAGGCATTCGAACTCTCGACAAACTTCAAAGATTAGTTTTTAGTGTTTGAATTAGGTTCGCAAGGCATTAGCTAGGCGTTCGAATGCCTAGCTAACGGTTCACGCAGCTCTGTTATTTTTTTAGCCTAGTTAAGGCTGTTTTTTTACCTAAATTTGGGAATCTCATCTTATTTTTAGAGTTTTTAGGGTTTTTAGGAGTAGTTTTAGAGAGAAAAACTCTAGATACCATTGTAATTTTTCATTTTCATTGTAGTTGGAGTAGTTTTAGAGAGAGAAATCCTTGGTTTATGCTTTGTAATAGCTAGATTTCAATACAAATTGCTTTGAATTATTCTATTCCTTTTCAATTTCTCTAGTATTTTGCAATGGTGATAAGTAGCTAAGCTATCTCTTAGGTTCAATTGAGAAGATCACTCAAGATCTTCAAATCTTCAATGGACGTAATTAGATCTTCAAAGCTTAAATTCTAATTTTTTAATTCTTATCAATTGAGTCTTAGATCCTTAAGAAAGCCTAAGTTCTTGACTAAGTTTAGTAATGTCAATGCACAATCTTTGAATTGGTATTGAGTTTGTACAAATCGATGGTATGCACTTATGGATCTTCAATAAAAAACCAATTCTAAGACCAATTGAATGAATTCCTAAATTCTATAGTCAAAACCTTTCGAATCAAAGATTTATGGAGAGATCTTTGATTTGAGTTATAAAACCTCATTAATTACTTGTAGAAATTATGTGATTAGACCAATTGAATACAAGACCTTTTATTAATTGTTTTCAACTTAGTTTTAATTACTTTAATTAGTGGATTAAACAATCAAACTCTAACCTCAAACATTGCTTGATCAACAAAAGACGTGAAATTCTCAATAAACTGTGCTAAAGCCCACCAGTTGCTATTTAATTCAAGATAGTTTAGTGTTCTTTAAGTGTTGGTATCCTATATTTGGCTTGGTCCTCGAGAAAATCGACTCTAGTACTCGCCGAATTTATACTTCAATCGCAACGCTTGTTCTCTTGCAGGAGCTTAACATACAACATTTTAAAGAGCGATTCAAGTTTTGGCGCCATTGTCAATGACTAAAGGCACAAAGACAAAGACTAAAGGACCTTGGGTTGAAGAGTGATTGGTGGATTGGATCTCCATCATATCTACTACAATGGAGTAATCTTTGGCTAAGGTCATGGGTAACTTCATTCTACCGTTTTGTGTGATAGCATAATAGATTTTAATTTTTTATTTTCTCTTTTAGTTTAGGATTATTTTTATTTGATTAGTATAGAATTTTGCATAGCATTGAGAATTCAATCAGTGGATAGCAATTGATGGATAGACTTGTGTGCTATATACTTATTGGTGGTATTGTCTTTGCATAAGAAGATTGGAGGCTGGGTTGGATTGAAATTGAAATTGCTTGAATTGGTAAAACATTTTATGTGAAGATTGGAGGGTTTGGAAGGAAATTGGTGGTTGAGCATTGTGAATTGACTTGTTGAGGTGCGGATTGCCAATTTATTTGTGCATTGCATAATATTTTTGTATTCATGACTCAACCGGTAGACATTCAAGAGTGAACCCTAATAGCCATTCCACTATGCTTGGTAGCTCATTTTCTCACACATCATCTCTACACATTGACATAAGCATAATGGAATACTCTTCTCAACAGGTTAACAATGATTGTAATAGAAGTGTACATGGTTAAGGTGGTGCAGAAGCACCTCATTGTCGATCTCTTAGAGACTACATTCGAACTAATGAGAATATGGCCCAATAACCATCTTCCCAGTCTCTTAGAGATTGAATTCGATCAAATGGCCGAATGGATCCTTTGGTACCAACCTACAATCTGGGGTGATGCGACCAATTCAACCTTCTAGGAGCATGCCATTTCATTACATGAAAAAGTTCCACCCAGTATTGTTGATGATGACTTTATTAGTTAGAGATAGAGTTTAGATTCCATTTGTAGGAGCTTGTTATTTCATTACATATATCTAAAATTCTATTGTTCATAGTGGATGTCATTTTTAAGCTTCATTGTGATATATTCTTGTGTTTTACTTCAAATCTCTTCGTGGTGTATTGATTACTCTAAGATATTATATTGGTTGCTAATTTTTCGGGTAGTTGGGATTTTTGGTAGAAGTTGAAGTATCTTGTGGTTCCGACACTCTACTTTTTCTATCTTTAGCACGTTTTCCATATGCTTCATGACTATCTTTTGTTATTCATGGTGAATGTGTTGATGCTTTATTTCTAGGAACCATAGCAACATTTGTGAAAGTGCGACTTGAGATTAGAAGATAGGAGTTTATGTATGTATTTTTACTCAAGTTAATGTTGGTTCACTCTTTACACTTAACACATTATGGGGTTGCATCATTCATGTTTAAGTAGAGGGGATTATATTTTTATGCACAATCATATTATATTACTTCATTTATTGTTATCTTGTGCTTTATTATTTTTTGGAGCGAATACATTTACTCAATGATTAATTTTTCACCCTCATTTTGCTTTAATAACTTCATCATATTTGCGTTTGGTTCATGAGTTGAGTACTAATTATGAAAGTCGACACTTATACTCTTTTGTGTTCTACAGTTGTATACTTTGGACATAATTCTATGCCCTTATTTTACTTGCAAACCATGAGTTTTTTGTAAGAATATATTGTTCCCTTTGATCCCCTCTCGATACCTTTCTTTTTCTTTATCCGTATACAAATTGAAGTGTGGTAAAAGTTATCCCTTGAGTGCGAGGTGCTATTGTACTACATTTGAAAACAATGCCTTTATAAGAAGAAAATAGAACATCTTGAGGCAATGAGAAAAAAATTAAAAGCAAAGGAAAGAGATTGATGGGAGAAGTTCAAAAGAAAAAGAGCATATTGTGAAAAATGAAAATGTTGAATGCAAAAAGGGCAATCAAAATATGAAAGTAAGAAAAATAAGTGTTGAAATGTGAGAAAAATGGAAATTGAGCAAGAGATTGAGACGTGTTCTATGAAACAAAAAAGGAGAGAGTTGGAGTTATTTAGTCAACCATCATTTCATCTGTTGATCACACATGATTTGACCCATTTCTATCATTCTTTTTCCTTACCTTTTGTACCTTTTAAACCACATTTCCACCTTAGAAAGTCCTAGTTGATCCAAATTGCGCTTGATTTGACATTTCAATAGAGTATGAGTCATCATTTGTCAATTTCTTTAAATCAATGTTCAACTATGATTTTCCTTTCATGAAGCTATGTTAGGTTGATACACTTAAATCTTTTCGATTTTATAATTGGTATGCTTTTTTGCTTCCCTTGACATTTACTTTTATGATGAGCATATCATTATGAGAGCCATTTGTGCATTTCTTTACAAGTGTATGACTGGTGAGGTGTCGAATCAAAGCTTAAAGGTTTAAGAATGCATAAGTGTGCTTCATTTGAGTTATATAGCATGATTTTTCAACCACACACTTGAACCTCTCTTTTGTATGTATTGTTGCATATTCTTGCATGTATTAGGAGTTAGTAGTGACATCTAATGTTTACTTAAGTTGGGTTATATATGTTCTCCTTATTCTTATCTCCAATTGCAATTCACAAAGGGATATTTGTGAGTATCATCCCTAAAAAACCTCACGAGACACCACTCGTCCACTAGAGGTAACCTAGAGGTTTAAAAGCTTGGTGCATAAGCTAAATGCATCCGTGACTCCTACAAAAGTGGAGATTATCGCTTTTGTTTTTAGTATTTTTCTAAGGACTATGAAAAAGCAAGTCGGGGGGTGTGATTGCATTCCAAAAGTGCGATTACATCTTAATTTTGCTTTGTTAACCGTAATTTAGGAGTCTATATGCCTCTGTAGTTAGATTTTAGTAGTAACTAAGTTTATTTTGCTTTATATAGGTTTTGCGCTTAAATCGAATGATTTCGAGTACATTTCGAATGAAGGAAGAATGAGTTTGCTATCAAAGTATAAGCTGCTGAAGCTGTAATACAAGCTACTGAAGCACTTAGAGCTAAAACTTTGGAATGTCATATTTCTTAAACCAGAAGTGCTGCTGTAAGCACCCATTTTTGACCGCTTGGCAATCTACAATCCGTCCAGACTTGATTTCAAGTCAATATGGACATATTCTAGAATTCTAGTCCTAATCTAGTCTATCCATCGCTTTGCAAGCCCACCAGGCCTAAATAGAGGCAAAATAACCAAAATGCCCTTGTGGGCATTGTTCGGTCATATCCCGTAGGCACGTCTTTCCGAAGACGGTAAGTCCCCTTTCCTATTCCTATAGGCGCGTCTTTCCGAAGACGGTAAGTCCCCTTTCCAATTCTAAATCAGGCGCATCTTTTCGAGGATGGTAAGTCCCCTTTCCTATTCCCATAGGCGCATCTTTCCTAAGACGGTAAGTGCCCATTCCAATTCCAATAGGCACGTCTTTCCGAAGGCGATAAGTCCCCATTTTCAATTCCAATTCCAATCCCTCTCTCGAGAAAGTTGATTCCTCGAGACGGTAAGTCTATCTTGTCCGGCACGTTTTTCGAAAAAAATTTCTTCAGAATGATAAGTCTCTTCAAACCTGTCGACCGGAATGAGACCACAAGTCCCCGAGATGGTAGAACAGTCCACCTTTGGCGCCTGCTAGCCCACCAATGCAGAAATGTCCATTTCAGCACGCCTTTCGAGAAAGTTGACTTCTCAGGCGCTAAGTCCCTTTAGCAACTTTATGAGATCAGGTAGTCTCGGGAATGATCACGAACCGTCAAAGTAACGGAAGTACTCGCAAACATCGCAACCGTCAGAGTAGCGAAAATACTCGCAAACAGGTCGATATACGAAATTGCCAACAAACCCCTGTATCACGGGACCGCCGTCAAAGTGGCGGAAACACTCAAAACCCAGGTCAATGCCAGTGCCTGCTAGTCCACTTCGGTGAAAAATGACCAAACTGTCCCTAGGGCCATTTTCGGCACGTTTCTCAAGAGCACACCTAAGTCCTCAAAATGGTAAGTCCACCCTTTCTAAGATTGTCTTAAAAGCAATCCAGCATGATTAGGTGCCTTCTAGTGAGTTAATTCCGAGACTTTCCGGTCAAGATGACCATTTTGCTCCTAGGTATCCGAACGCCCCGAGGACCACACCGGCTTTGGGTATCAAACCGATAACCTCCCGAGAATGCTTTTTATAGTATTTCCGACCTTCCTTTATCTTTTCGGATCATTCCGAGTCAGTTCCAGTAAACCCGGTGCAAAATGACCGTTTTTGCCCCTAGTAGGTCGGTCACCTTTTCCGACCACACCTGCTCTAGATATTAAATCGGTAACCTCTTGGGACATTCTAAATAATGTTCCCAAACCTCGAGTCTTCTTCTGAGACATTCCGAGTCCATCCCGGTAGTTTTTCGATCCAGTTGATCGTTTTGCCCTTAATGGCCCGGTTAACCCTTCCAACACATCTTGTCATCCTTTTTCAAGTCCATTACCTCTGGGACCCTATTCTAAGGGTTCTTGCCCTTTTCCGGCCTTCCGGGCCATTTTCGGTCCCTTAAATGCTTCCCAAACCTTCTGGAGTCATTCCTAGTGAAGCCAGGCTAAAAATTGCATGGTAGTCACTAGTACAGGCGCCCAAATCTTCTTAAGATATGTTGCTTGCCGACCTTAAAACTTTCCTAACTGGGTGGCGCCACTCCTAGTGGCGCCAGAAGCTTTTTTGGCCTGGCGCCACTACAACAGGCGGCAGGTCATTCTTCTCTCTATAAATACAGAGCCTCCTCCAGTGTGAAAGAGGTTCGAAAACTCAGTCTAAAAACCCTACTCTTCGATATACAGAGCTCGTAGTCTCCATAAACCCTAGCTTCTTTAGGTTTTCCAAACCCTAGCCTCCATACACAAACCCTAGCCTCCTATACATTCATACACTCTCATATACTCATACACTAGCCTCAAACCCTCCATTGAAGACTTGGATTGCTGCAACTACGAAGCTTTGAAGATTGAAGACAAACTCTCGAAGACTGAAGTGAAGACCGAAGCAAGACAAGTAAAACAAAGCGTGCAAAGCAAAGCAAAGCAAAATAAACAAGACACAACATAGGCTTTCTCTTTAAATTTATGTATCTTCTCCCTCTCTTCTCTCTCTTAACCCACTTGAGTTTTCTTCTATTTTAATCCCCCATCTTCTTCTCCCCCTTTCTTACATGCTTGAAACAAGGGATTTCCCGGTCCATGTGTAGGATTAGGCTATTGGAGAGTCACCGTGTCGGGGCCTTTCTTTTAGTCTAACCGGAGACCACGTGGGTTTGGCCCCCTTGATTATGTGGTGAAGCCTTAACCTTGTATGTTCACTACCCCAATTTACATTGTGCATATCATGATTTTGCATTCTTTCAAAATTCGTTTTCAAACTCGTTTTCAAAAGCTTACATTAAAATATTCTTTTCAAAACTTGTTTTCAAAATCACAATCCTAAGGTGATTCTAGCCATTCCATGGCTAGGGTTGCTTTAGGAAAGTATTACATTTAAAGTGACCAATATGGTCCATATTTTCAAAACATTGTTGTTTTCAAAACCACTATCTTAAAGGGTTTCTAACCTTCTTATGGTTAGAATCGCTTTAGGAAAGTGAGATATTTTATATACTTTCTAAAAAATATTTTCTCAAAAATCTCCTTCTAAAAATCTCTTTCCCAACATGCTTTCCATAAACTCTCTTTAAATTCCTTTCCAAAATTGTTTTCAAAAACTCCCTCCAAAAATCTATTTTTTAAAACTTCTTTTTAAACTCCTTTCCCAAAAACTCTTTTCAAAATCACTTTCTAAAAACTCCTCACTAGGCTTTTCTTTCCAAAAACTTTCTTTTCAAATGCACTTTCTAAAAACTCCTCTATAGGATTTCTTTCCAAAAATCTCATTTTCTAAAAACTCACTTTCCAAAATCTCTTTTTAGAGTCTAAGTCAAACCTTAGAACCCACAATTAGGAAACCTTAATTTTCCTTCCTAAAAACATGATTTTCAATGTTGCATTAACACCTAGGTTTCCAAAATCTCCTTTTTTACACCAAAATCATAAGTTTCCAAAACTTTCTTTTCTACGTCAAAATTATAGTTTTCCAAATCTAAAGTTTCTAAAACTTCTCCTTCCAAATCCATGTCAAATTAAATATTCTTTTTAGGAAACTAAATTAAATCTTCTCTTTAGGAAACCAAATCCAATCTCTGCTTTAGGAAACCAAATCCAATCGCCCATTTAGGAAACTAGATCCTATCCTCCGTTTTTGGAAACAAAATCAAACCATCTCTTTTTAGAAACAAAATGCAATCCCCTGTTTTAGGAAATAGGAATCTTAATCCTTTCTAGTGTAAACCTTTCCTAATCTAATCCTTCCTAATCTTGTATCTTCCTAAACCATAAGTTTTCTAAACCTAAACTTTTAAATCTTTTCCTTAAAATTTAAGCTTCCAAATCTTTCCTAATTCCGTACCTTCCAAATTTCAACTTTCCAAATCTAAGTTTTCAAATCCTTCTTAAACTCAAACCTTTCCTAAATCTCGAGAATTTCTAAAACTCAAAACTTTGAATCCTTCTAAAATTCTAAACCTTCCTAAACTTCAAATCATTCCAAATTCAAAACTTCCTAGAAACGAAACCTTCCTTAAGTTAAAACTTTCCAAATCCAAAACTTTCTTAAAATCTCAAACATTTCCAAATCCAAAACTTTCCTAAGTTAAAACTTTCTAAATCCTAAACTTTCTAAATTCCAAATCTTTCTTACTTTAAACCTTTCCTAATTCAAAACTTTCCAATTTCAAAACCTTTCCTATCTTAAACTTTCCTAATTCGAAATTTTTCTTAAAATGACACTTTCCTAATTCGAACCCTTCCTAAATCCAATCTTTCCTCATCTTCCAAGTCCAACATTCGAGTCAAGTCTTTCTTAATCTCGAGTCCTTTTTAAATCCTATCTTTCTAGGTCTAGGGTCTCTATTCTTCCATTTCAAATTCCAATTCAATTTCTTTTTCCAATCAAACCTTCTATTTTCTATCGGACTCTTATCCGAACTACGACTGACCTGATTCCTCCAAAGGGATACGTAGGTAACTCTCATGGGTGCGGTCACAACTTCTTTTAAATCTCCAATTCTACAATCTTCTTCAAACTCCCAATTTCCTAATCTCTTCCAAGCTTCCAATTCCAAATTTCTATTTCCAAATCTCTATTTCCAATTTCTAAAACTTTTCAAAATCAATTCTATCTTTTAAAATCTCTTTTCAAATCAAATCAAGTTCCTTTCAAATCTCTTTTCCAAATCTATTTTCTAAACTCTCTCTTTCTATTGCATTTACACATCATGCATCATGTCTTTTTAAACATTCTTTTTCTTAAGTGGATAGGATCGGACATTTGTTAGTTGAAGACTCTCATAGGTGAATCTAGGGTAAATAGACATTTAGGTACTGCAAGGGCGGGGTAGGGTGATGGCTTAGAGCGTCTTAACTACACGTAACCAACCTCCGAACCTAGATCACTGTTTTCGAAAGATCAAAATGGAGTTTATTTTCAAAAAAGGGCTTAGTTATTTTCACAATGTTTTTAAACAACCTGTTTTCTTAAAAACCCTCTCTAGAGGTAGTATTTTAAAATATCGTTTTCAAAAAACCCTAAGTGTAGTCTTTGGATTGTGCTTAGTTTTTAGGTGACCTAACTCACCTTAATCAAGTTAGGTGGTTACTCTAAATGTTTTCTAAAATCCCTTTATTCAAATTTATTTTCAATTCAAACTTAGTCGCACTCATTCTTCTAGAAGGATGAGTTCTAACGAAAGAGTACAGTATTTTTCCCGCTTGTGTGTGTATTTCTCGAGTGCAAAAAATCTGTGTGCGACAGCTGCCATGGTCTATAATATATACTTTCATATAACTTTTTGAGATCTTTCCAAATAGACTATTTGGACGGCCGTCCAAACATCTGTTAGAATGTTCGAATTGTTAGTCGTGCAAACGTTCATTTTAAGCATTCGAACTACCGTTCGAATGGTCCATGAAGGCGTTCGAACACTCAACAAATTTCAAAGGCTGGTTTTTAGCGTTTGAATCAAGTTTGCAAGGCGTTCCAATGCCTACCTAACGGTTTGCACAGCTTTGTTATTTTTTAACATATTTAAGGCCCTTTTTTGCCCAAATTTTGGGATCTCATCTTATTTTTAGAGTTTTAAAGATTTTTATGAGTAGTTTAAAGAGAGAAACTCTAGATACCATTGTAATTTTTCATTTTCATTATTATAGGAGTAGTTTTAGAAAGAGAAATCCTTAGTTTATGCTTTGTAATAGCTAGATTTCAATACAAATTGTTTTGAATTCTTCAATTCCTTTTCAATTTCTCTAGTATTTTGCAATGGTAATGAGTAGTTAAGCTATCTCTTGGGTTCAATTAAGATGATCACTCAAGATCTTCAAGTCTTCAATGGACGTAATTAGATCTTCAAAGCTTAAATTCTAATTTCTTTAATTCTTATCAATTGAGTCTTAAATCCTTAAGAAAGCCTAAGTTCTTGACTAAGTTTGATAACCTCAATGCACAATCTTTGAATTGGTATTGGGTTTGCGCAAATCAATGGTATGAATTTATGGATCTTCAATAGAAAATCAATTTTAAGGCCAATTGATAATGAATTCTTAATTCTATAGTCAAAACCTTCCGAATCAAAGATCTATGGAGAGATCTTTGATTTGAGTTATAAAATCTCATTGATTACTTGTAGAAATTAGGTGATTAGACCAATTGAGTCCAAGACCTTCTATTAATTATTTTCGACTTAGTTTTAATTGCTTTCATTAGTCGATTAACAATCAAACTCCAACCTCAAACATATTTTTGGTCTATTTTAGATACAATTTATTTAGTTGTTATTTAATTCAAGATAGTTTAGTGTTCTCTAAGTGTTGGTAGCCGATATTTGGCTTTGTATTCGATGAAATTGACTCCGGTACTTGTCAAATTTATAGTTTAATCGAAACGCTCATTCTCTTGTGGGAGCTTAACATACAACATTTTAAGGAGCAATTTATTTACTTCCAAAGGTGTTCTAGCAAGAGCATGGTGGTGGAGTAATTAATCCAAGGGATCTCGGATATCGTATGTTCTTGTCGAAGATCGGGAGCAAATATAGGTCACGACATTATAACATTGAACCACGCTCAAATTGCTCACAAGTAAATCACTTGTATAAAAAGTTAAAATAAAAATGATTGATTTTGGGAAGTGGTTTGATTAGTCTAGACAATGCAATTGAAAGCTAGATTAAGATGTTTAAAAAGGAATTTGGATTCAATTGATCCACAAATGCAAGTGATTCAAGGATCTCAATAAAGATTGATAACTTAAATCACTAACCACAATCAAGGGTAGTGATTCGAAGGATTTGGCTTTAGGGAAATATGAATTCTACCTTAATTAATGTTAGATTAGTGTTCAATTATAGAGCCATAGGCTAATACCATCGATTTGGATAATCTCAACCCACAATTGCTAAATCATAAGTTGGGATTGCTAAAACTTAATCAATAACCTAAGAGTTCTTATGAATCCAACATTTAATTTAATAGAATTAACAACCCAAAGAGATAATTCAATGAATTCATGGGATACCTTCAATGGAGAACTTGAATCCTTTGAGTGTTTTTTACAATTGAACCCAAATGGAAGCTTAACTACTCATGCCCATTATGGAATTGAAGAATTCAAGATGGAAACAATAGAAATGTAGAACTTAGAAATGGAATTAACAGGAAATTAGTACAATTACAATGTAAATCAAGCAATTACAAGGTGTTTAACTCTATTCTAAAAACAAAAAATCATACAAACTACTATATAAAATTGTCGCCCCCAAATGTACTTCAAAAACTGAGTTATAGGCTGAGAATTAAAATAGGGATGCCGTAGACCATGCACACGATTGGATTACCGTGAGCACAGTATTCGAACGATCTTCGGACGGTGAAAATCAGGTTGCAGTAATTTCGGACGCTTGTGTAGAGACTCATTTCTAGCTCAGTATCTGCAAACGTTTTGGAAACCATGCACATGTCTGGACTGACTATGCCCACACTTTGCTAACTGTGCGCTTGGTTGGATGACCATTCACACGCTTTGGATGACCGTGCACATGGTCTTTTGACCTTTTTGCCTTTAAAAGCTCTATTTTGACCATTTTATGTCCAGAATCTATAAATATTAGGATCATAACACAACCAAAAATAAAGTAATACTAAGCTAACAAATAACTATTTAAAAGCTAATGATTACACTGGAGTGTAATCAACCATTGACACACCCTATGACAAGATCAACTACCTCGAAGTTGTCTATGGTGGCCACAAACTATACATCATTTTCTAAGCATCATAAACAAGAATATCACATTGGGAAAACTCCACGGCCAGCCCAACCACTTCATAGTTTTAATAGAAGTAATAAAATTCAAAGTCTAGATCCTATGCTTTCTTATTGTCTCTCCTTCTCCATCTAATCAATATTATTGGTCCATATATTTCCTTGTAATAATTATGAATACGATTGATAGGAAAATTTTATTCCCACATGTTTTTGTAATTATTATAAGTGATGATGTGGACCAATAAAAATAAAGACACAAATAAGAAGACAGTAAAGGAGGTAGATAATTTGGATTCGAAAATACATGCTTACATAATTGCTTATGCTTGTAATTTTCTTAATAACTATTCCAAAATTGGATTGAAACTTAAAAAGTAGTTGTGGACAAATAATAATTCATACATAATTTATTAATAGAATTACATGGTTGAGTGAGAGTCTTTTACTTTGAAACAAAACACCTACCACAATGACTCTTAATTATAAAAATATTACTGTCATATTATTCTACTGAAATTTCCTATACAAACTTATTGGAATAGCATTTTCCCTAATAAAATTCATCGTTGCTACTAAATAATGAGTGAACATCTAAGAGATTTTTATTTAATTAGTTTCTTTAAATTCTATTTCTATATGTCACCAGCTATCTATTTTATTTAGTTAATCACTCGAGCAATTAAGATTTGGTAGTTCATTCGGGCAAGTGTTCGGATCTATTATGGCACAGCAACAAACTTACCTTTTAAAACTTTTTCTTTTCGGATTTTGGATTAATGCCCCATAATATAAAATTAGGCAATTATGAGGCAAATCCTGTTTTTTGAATACAAACAAAGAAAAATATAAAAAATTAAAGTTAATGTGGCTCGCTGAATCCGCACATATTATTATATGTTTCATGTTAGGTACGAAAGTAGAGCCTTCAATAAATATGAGAAAATATTATTCTTCGAAAAAATTTATACAAAACAAAATAATATAGCAGTTATTTTGGTAATTAAGTGTTATTGTAATAAATATTTTGTTTTTAAATGAATGACTCTTATTCAAATACATTATTGTATTTATTCTAATAATTAATTCAATCTGAATTTTAATACCATAAATATAAGTAGAAGGACGTGTACATAATACATGCATATAGCAGAAGAGATCAACCGGGCTAACCATAGAGTCCAAACCTCCAGCATCCATGGCCGACGATGGGTAGCTACATGTTGTCATATGCCCATGGTTAGCCCTCAGCCACATGATTCCAAACCTAGAGCTCGCCAAGCTTATAGCCCATAGCTTACATGATTTATTGTGCTTATAGTTTTCTTAATACCCGGTTCAAGGTTAGATTGAACACTTAAAACCAGCTACACAACGCAGATATGGACAAATAACTAAAATTCAGAGCCACAACAATAAATAATTAAGTGAACCTCTGAGAGATTTCTTGATAAATTTTTTTTTGTATTCTATTTCTATGTATCTTTTGTTTA
>CM065385.1:29625000-29897500 GCA_033060915.1 Euryodendron excelsum | reverse complement strand
CGGGCCCCGATGCTGAGGTGGCAACAGACGTGGCAGCTGAGGTGGCAGGTTACGTGGCTGATGACGTGGCAGGTGTGGGTCCCGATGCTGACGTGGCAGATGACGTATGCAGAATGACGTCAGCAGGATGACGCAGGAGATGACGTCACATCTGCGAGTGGTGGAGCGCGTGAGGGCGTGTGGGCGTTGACTGATGCTCCTTGGGCGAGTGCAGGCGTGTGGCAAGTCTGCTGAGAGTGGATCTTACGCACCGCTCTTTGACCGACGCGTGGGGACGCGTGAGGGCGTTTCTGTGATCAATTTTGATGAATATGGAAAGATAATTTTCAGAGGAATCGGATGATGGTTTTGAAATTGAGTTTTGAGAACTTTTAATATTCGGTATTCACAGAAAATAGATTGAAATTGGACAAAAAATTGAGAAAAAATCAGTGAGACAGACGCAGAGAAAGAAGAAGCTAGAGACAGTTGACCATGGCTCTGATACCATGTAAGAATGATGAAGAAATATAATATATATATATATATATATTATTGAAGATGAAGAAAGAGACAGAGAAAAAAAATATATATATATATATATATTGTTGAAGATGAAGAAAGAGACAGAGAAAAAGGCAGAGAGGAAAAATATTAACTTGTATATATGAAAGCAGTAACTATACAATGAATAGAAATAACATATATATAGGCTAACCCTATAAAGAGGAAAAAAG
This sequence comes from Euryodendron excelsum, assembly GCA_033060915.1. Classification (NCBI taxonomy): domain Eukaryota; kingdom Viridiplantae; phylum Streptophyta; class Magnoliopsida; order Ericales; family Pentaphylacaceae; genus Euryodendron; species Euryodendron excelsum. The sequence goes on along the minus strand of CM065385.1, from coordinate 29,896,784 downwards.
ACTAAACTATCCCCAGGCTATATATACATCAACATAAACTACAAAAAGTTTATGTGATTTCACTCAAACAATAAGTGATGAAGTGCAATTACTCTTTAATCTATTATGACATAGCCATGACGTGTTAAACGAAAATTGTTAATCTTTAAAAAAAAAACCTTAAAAAATATATCTTAAGCATACCTAAACAAATTTGTTAGGTATGAAAAGTGTGGAAAAATGGGAGTTTTATATTTTGTAGTTTGTACAACCCAATAATACATATTTACAAGTATCAAGACCTCTTTTAAAACTGTTTTTTTGGACTTTCAATCGTTGCCCTAAAATTTATAAAAATAAAAAAATTATTCAGTGCTCTAATGGCACCACCAGTTCTTGCTCTTCTACTCACCGTGGTTGAATTTCTTTTTATTATGTGGAGTATAACATGTGGAAGACCATCCCATATAAATAAAGGAACAGGGACAGGTGGTGGCTAGGATAGCTAAATAATTTCTCATAAAAATTGGCAATTAGAGCTGGATCCAGTTTTACAAAAACAAACAAAGAAAAATATAAAAAATTATTGTTAATGTGACTTGCTGAGTCGACATATATTATTATATGATTTCATGCTACGTAGAGGCTACGAATAATATGGAGTTCGATTTTAACACAAAAATTTTTACACGCATTAAAATGTAGTATGTATTTTTTAAAATTTAAATAGAATATAAAAAAGTAAAATTTTAGGACATATATAGCATGAAAAATGCTATTCTTTCAGAATTTTTGTACAGAATTCCACACCAGAATGATGTGGCAATGACAATTTTGTAATAAATAAGCATTTTGGTGAGTTATTTATTTTAAAGTGATAGGTTCACAACTTAGTCACATCATTTTAGTGATAAATTCTGTATAAATTTTCTGGTTGTATAGCATTATATTTTGAGTAAAAAAATTTTATACTGCCAATCGGTGCATAAAAATTAAACTAACTCATTGTTATAAGTAGAAGGATGTATGTATAGAGCAGAAGAGATCAAGCAAAATACCCCAGGAGTCCACCAACCATGGCCGACGATGGGAACCTCCATAGTGTCATGTTCCCATTGTTAGCCTTCGGCCACATGATTCCAAACCTAGAGCTCGCCAAGCTCATAGCGCAGAAGGATCACAAAATCTCCTTCGTCTCCACCCCTAAAAACATCGACCGCCTCCCAAAAATTCCTCCAAACATAGCTCCCCTGATAGATTTAGTGAAGCTTCCTTTACCCCACGTCGACAAGCTCCCCGACAACGCTGAGGCCACCATTGACTTACCCTACAACAAGGTCAAGTACCTCAAGATCGCCTACGATGGCCTGCAACAACCTATGACTCAGTTCCTAGAAGCCTCCTCTCCCGATTGGGTATTCTTCGACTTTGCTCCTTATTGGCTACCCACCATCGCAACTAAGCTCAACATTTCGAGTGCCTACTTCAATATACTCAATGCTGCTTTCTTGGCCTTCGCTGGACTTATACCAGTTTTGATGGGGAGTGAAGATTATCGCACCAAACTAGAGGACTTCACCGTTCCACCGAAGTGGATTTCGTTTAAATCCACAGTCGCGTTTCGGCTCTTCGAGATTTTGCGTATTTTCAATGATAGCATAGCAGGGGACAACTAAAATATTGCGGACGTGCATCGAGTCGGAGCCAGCATTAAAGGATGTGACATCTTCGCCGTAAAAAGTTATTCTGAGTTCGAACCAGAATGGTTTCGACTCCTCAAAGAGCTTAATCGGAATGGTTTTACCGATCGGTCTGCTTCCGGCAACCGTGAATGATGGTGGCGGTGATCGCGACAACGACGATGCGTGGAGTACAATGAAAGAGCTGCTCGATAAGCAGGATAAAGGGTCAGTGGTGTACATAGCGTTCGGGAGCGAGGCAAAACTGAGTCAAGAAGAACTCACTGAGATTACTCTTGGGCTAGAGCTATCTGGGTTAACTTTCATTTGGGAACTAAGAAAGCATTCTGGCTCGGCTGATACTGAGGAGATTGAGCTACCAGATGGGTTTGAGGAGAGAACTAAGAAAAGAGGAGAAGAAGCTCGGTTACTCAATACCGAGAGATGAGCGAGATGGATCATTCACTAGGGACTCAGTGGCTGAGTCGCTGAGGCTAGTGATGCTAGAGGAAGAGGGGCAAATATACAGGGACAGGGTCAAGGAGATGAGCGGACTGTTCAGAGACAGGGATAGGCAAGACCGTTACGTGGACAACTTATTAGGTTATCTTCAAAGTCACAGGCGGCTCAAAAAGGAACTCTAGTTTGAGGTTATTATATATGCGATTGATGCCTATCCATTAATGTGCTGGCTAGCATAATCGTTATCTGGCTAATTTTGTCATAAAGCGGTGATAAAAAGTAATTATATATTTATATGAGTTGGACTTCTTCCACGTTCATCTTATCGATCGGTGGGGCTCTTAATTCAGTCATTCGTTTGGAGCTGTGACGGCATTGAGGGAAATGGAAAGTTATTTATATATCAATGTGTTGAAGAAAGTTATAGGACATATGTTTCTCTCTCTTACTGGGCACATGTGTCCTCTTTATATTGGTTGTCTGGCCTACACATGTAGCCTTGTGTGTATAATCTCCATTTTCTTTCCGCTCACTCAATTATTGAGACTTATACATCCTGCTAGCCTTCTCTCTCTCCCTCTCTCTTTTGCTTTTCGTATATTTGGGGGCTTCTGTCTCCTCTCTCCCTATATGTGTATAACACATATATGCATGAGAGACTAAGGTCGTGACACATCTAGCAATGTTTTGTTATAGATAGAGCCATCTTCATGACCTAAACATGGATATGTCATGGAAAATGCCATTGTGCCACCTTCGTTAATGTGATTATGAAGATGTACTCATTGCAACTTTGCCGAGCCAATATCGTAGAAGTGTCTTCACCGTCAATCTTATGGGTTCGTTTCAACCTCAACTTTTGCGATGTGATTATACAGAGAGGCCCCCCAATTTGTTACAATTTTTCCGTGGTGGATGCGAGATCTGCTCTACCTTGGCTTGTTTTTAATGGCCATGAAGATGTTTCCAATATGAATCTATTGAGTTAAATCTTTCAGAGGTCTCTATGGCGACCTTGTCGACCCATTTGCGAAGTTGTTTGTATAGACTATAGTGAACTTGTTCCAAATTGATCTTGAAGAAAACTCGTGTGGCTCATTGGTCAGCAGTTAATATTATGAATGTTCAAGTTCGATGTATTCTCGTATTTTCTTATAGAAAGTCTTAGTTCATGCAAAATTTTACGTAGTATATGTGTAGGGTATTCAAAGATTTGGACAGTTGTAGGAAAAACAAAACAACTGATCTCGAAGATGTCTATATCGATAATGAATTATGAATTTATGACATCCAACTTTGCTGATGTTGACGGTGTAGTGGTCGTTGTTATTAATTCCTCTGCAACCTTGTCAATTGGTCGTGAAGACCTCTTTGACCTTGCATTGATCTGTTACATCTCCATTCATATTGGACCGCACCGATTTTACGTCCAATACTGGCAATACTTGTCCAAGTAGTGGTGTCCACAATGATCCTTTGCTATCATCCAGTGTATATATATATATATAAGTAATGATATACAACCAGAATATATAACCAAAAAATATAACTAGAATGATGTAATTGAGTTGTGTGCCTATTACTTTAAAAAAAAGAACCCACCAAGATATATTTTAATTACAAAACTGTCACTGCTACATCATTCTGGTTTAAAATTCTGTACAAAAATTTTAAAAGAATAGCATTTTTCTATATATATATATATATATATGTATGTATGTATGTATGTATGAGTTACAATGTTTAAGTATTTGTATTTTTATTTAAAATGAAAGATCACACAGAGTTATATTATTGCGTAATTTTTTTGAATATAATATTATTGTTGTTGTACGTGAATATGAGTTGCTAAATCCACATATATTGTTAACGCGTAATTATTTTTTCTACATACTACTGTTGTTGTTATACGTGAATGAGTTGTTAAACCGACAGATATTGTTAATATTAGAAGTGGAGACACAATGTGTGTACCCATTACTATCGCTAAATCGACTAACCTCCACGAACTGGAAAACATCAGCGTGACAGGTGATTAATTTCCTTCATTCAAATGTGAATTATCATCCTATCTTAAGGCTTCGCACACCAAGCAAGTTGTTACCATTTATGTATCATATAGATGATATGGAGTAATGCTATATGAATAAATGTTTTGTACATAGTTTTTACTAAAAATGATATAACTGTTTGTGATCTTTTATTTTCAAATCAAAACATTTAGGAAAATGATTGTTATGTTTGCTCTTATTCAATAATATCATTATTATGTGTAATATATTTGCATTAATTTTTAGTTTATATAACATTACCTAAACACCCAACAAGCATATTATTGTGTATTTAATTAAATTGTGCGTGTATCATTTAGTAATGGTCTATGATATCAAGTTAGGTGAAATAGCAGAGGCTACAATTAACATAATTGTAAGTATATATCCACAGAGACCAACCGGGGCAACCAAAGAGTCCATACTCCAACCATCCATGGCCAACTATGGGAAGCTACACATTGTTATGTTATCATGGCTGGCATGGTCACATGATTCCATTCTTAGAGCTCACCAAGCTCATTGCCCAAAAGGGTCACAAAATCTCCTTCATTTCAACCGCTAAAAACATCAACCGCCTATCGAAACTTCCCCCAAATGTAGCTCCCATGGTAAACCTAGTGAAGCTTCCTTTACTCCACGTTGAAAACCTCACTGAAAATGTCGAAGCCACCATTGACGTGTCATACAACAAGGTCAAGTATCTCAAGATTGCCTACGACATCGCCTCCCAGAACCTATGACTCACTTCCTAGTGTTGGAGAATCCATGAGTCTAACTTAACCCTGAAAACTGACTTGCAAGGTGAGGGTTGTCCAAGGGCATATATGGAGGGAATGGTCTTCGTATCTGGGCAATGTGAAATTTCACTCACACTCTCCCTCACGCGAAGCGTGGAGATGTGAGGTAAGAACATGAGCTTAGTAGTCCCAAGAGATAAATCGACTTCACTCACACCCTCCCTCAAGCAAAGCATGGAGATGTGAGACAAGCACGTGAGCTGAGTAGTTCCAACAAATGAATGGACTTCACTCAAATTCTCCCTCAAGCAAAGCATCGAGATGTGAGGCAAGAGCGTGAACTGAGTGGTCTCAAGAGGTGAAGACTCTTCGGAACCCAACTCTGATACCATGTTGGAATAATGGGTGTGTGTATGTGTGTGTGTGTTTGTGTGTGTGTGTGTGTGTGTGTGTGTGTGTGTGTGTGTGTGTGTGTGTGAAAGAGAGAGAGAGAGAGAGAGAGAGAGAGAGAGATCTGTATATTATTTTGAATTTGAATGATACAATAGGAGACAGGCTACACTATGTATAGCACCAATAAGAGTGTTGTACAAGAAACCAATAAACTAGGAAAGTGTAAATTAAGGAAAGAATCAACCTAGAATATACACTAACACATATAGAATATACACTAACAGGCCCCTGCAAACTCAATGTGGTAATGCAGAGAACAAATTGAGTTTGGAGACTAGATCATGAAATCGTCCTAGAGGATGAGACTTGGTGAATATATCAACAGTCTGGTCCGCAGATGTCACAAAAAGAAAATAAACAGTGTCACGAAAGACATGTTGACAAATAAAGTGACAGCCAATCTCGATGTGCTTAATTAGTACGATCATAGAACACATCATTGTGAGCAATCCTAATAGTAGTACGATTGTCACAATGAAGAACAGTAGCACCAGAATGAGAAACACTCATGTCCTAAAGTAACCACCGAAGTTAGATAAGTTCTTTAGTGGTGTCAGCTAGTGCACAATATTCGGCCTCAGTGCTAGAATGAGTAGTAAGGGTCTGTTTCTTACTGCACCAAAAAATGAGAGAATTACCAAGAAAGAATTACCAAGAAAGAAGAAGAACCCAGTGGTAGAACGATGATCAATAGGATCACTAACCCAATCAGCATCAGAATAGGCATGGAACTGTAGAGAAGAATGGAGAGAGTAATATAGATCATGAAAGAATGACACAAAGAACTATAGCATAGGGAGTGAAGCAAGACAAAGACAAGAACTGACTAACAAGATAAACAACATGTGTCACGCCGGCTTCTAATCAGATGTCATTAATTGCAAAATAATTTGTGTTGGTGTAAGCTACATATCAACGTGCTCACTAAAATAATCAAACTCATAAAGAATGAATACTAAATAAACATTGAATCAATCATCAATAGATATTTCACTTCATTAATGATATATAGAAACATACGCCTATCACCAACATCAATAAGGGATTATCACCAACATCAATGAGGGATGCCTCATGAAATGTAAAGCATCTTGTGATTTAATGTTTAATATCACCACATATGCACTCCTCTTTTGATAACATTGGCATAATATATCGATGACTTGTTATCTAAGAATATCTCACATTAACATTTTTTAGGTTAGTTCCACATCGACTTAACCTCCTCCATGCAATACAAGTTATGCACACAATGTATGTTGTATGCAATGTCAACTCATAATTCAACAATCAACAACATTGATGATTAGACATTCAATTGTAAATGAGTAAGAATATATTAAATCCCCCACACAACCAACACCAACATTAAGAACAAGACATTCACTTTAATATTAATATGACTATCTTAAATCCCCACCTCAACTTATTGTACCAAGAAGAATCACAACTTTGATGGAATTGGAGTGTCTTTAATTGCTTCCGAATCTAACACACACACCACCGTATCAAACTTGTGAGATTACAATATTATATACAATAAATCATGTATATGCAAAGTTTATAGCTCACCAATGCCAAGAAATGATACTATAATGAAATGGTAAGACTCAATGAGAATGCACCATGTCATAGATATAGGTATTAACCTACCTAACACACAATGCCACTTAAACTTATGTAATATATACATAATCAATGCATATTTATAGCTTATGATGCTCAAATATAGAAAATGGTATATTAATGACACATTAAGAACTTAATGAGAAGTGTTAAATCCTTTCTGATGCAATGCAAGAAGAATAAAATGCAAAACGAAGTCAAACTGGCCAAAACCAGCCCAAGGGAGTGTGCTTTAGCGGCTCTTGGCTGGAGGAGTCACTACTAAAAAAGCAACTTTTGGCGATGGCAAATTACCATCGCAAAAGACTAGATGCCATTGCAAAAGGTCTTTTGCAATGGCTTTGTGATGGCAAGAAGGGCGTGGCAAAAGGCAGCGCCGCAAAAAGTTTTTGTGATGGCAGAGCACTATTGGCCACGGCAACTGTGTCGCAAAAGGGTTGACGCGAGATGAGTTTATTTGCAACGGCTCTAATTTGTCGACATGCGACAGGTCTAATTCGTCGACATGTCGTCATAAATAGTAATTTTGCGACGACACGGTATCATCACAAAAACTTGTCGCAAAAGACTGGACTATTAGCGACGGTTTTAGCTGTTGCAAGTATTAAACGTGCCGTTGCAAATACCTAAATTTAGTCATGAATATAAATTGTCACCACAAAATTGTAGCTATTTTGGAGTTTTGTTTTGGCTAATTGCCATCGCAAAAAAATACTGCCATGACAAATACTATATATAAATTTTAATATTTTATATTAAAATTTAAATTTTAAAATTCCTTGTAATTCATGTTTATATAAAAGCAATTAAACTAAATAAATTAATAAAAAAATCTATTCACCATAAAATTCACAACCCACATCCAAAAAATTTAATACAAATTATTGAAGGTATAGTTTTTATATAAAGAAGTAATTAAAATGCGAATGTGTATAATAAATTTTTTGTAATAAATATATAAATGCCAAACTCCAAGAGTACTCTAACATTCAATACTCCAAAATACAAAAAGAAATAAAATATGGGCCACCACTTCAATGCCAAACTCCACGAAGTACCTACTCTTTCTCAATGACCTGAAAAAACAAAAATAAAACAAGTATCAATATAATTGCTACAGTTAATATATATATACATATATATGCATGTCATTAATGAAATTAAAAATATATAAAAGACAGTTGTAATTGACATTAACAAATTTTCTTGCAATGTGTCGATCAACCGATTCTCCCACAATTCTAATGCCCTTATTCTAATGTTAACAATTTGATTTGTCACCTATCCTTTCTTATCCAAAAAGCCTCCAACAACGAATGCAATTAATTCTCAGTGTATCCTTTCTTGTCTGGCAGATCATGCATGTTGAGCACTATCTCCTAGCAGAACATTTTCAAAAACATATTGAAGGCTCTATCTCTTGACAGAACACTTTCTAAACCTTGTTCAGCATCCATGGAGCCTATTGTCTCCGCTAAGCAAAAATTCTCATGCGTGGCCTCAAGATTTCATTACGGAATGAATTAATAAAATATTTATGAGAGAAGGGAAGAGTACGGCATGTATTAATAAATAATAATAAAAGATAGTGTTTAGATGGTGCTTAAATTTAAGAAAGCATGTAGATATAGGGCTCTTTTACCAAAAATTTGAGATCTAGGGTTCCAACAAAGTAGAATTTGTAGATATAACGCTACTTTACCTAAAATTTCCAACAAGATTGTCTTGAAGAATTTCCAGCACCATTTCTTTTTTAATTTAAAAAAAAAAAGAAAAAAAATCGTTTATCATGATATTTTGGCATTCATGAAACCACTAAAACATTGAGAATCACATTAAGATGGAGATCAGATGATTAGCCAACTCCAAAACCCATAGATATACATATAGCCATATAAATCACATTAGGAGACAAGTTCATACCATAAGCCACATGAGATGGTGGTGGTGTGGCGAAGGTGCAGGAGAGGAGGTGGTGGCAACGTAGCGGAGGTGCAACGAAAGAGGTGGATGCAGCGCAATGGAGGAGGTGGTGGTGCGGTAGAGCTACTGGAGGAAGTGTTGGTGGTGCAGCGGAGCTATTGAAGGAAGTAGAGGAGTTGCCATGGAGGAGGGCTTAAGGGGTCAGAGTCTTAGAGAGGGGGATCAAGAGATCGAGAGAGAGAGAGAGAGAGAGAGAGAGAGAGAGAGAGAGAGATAGATCGATAGATCATACGAAAGATTGAAAGCTACGATTTTAGGAAAGAAAGGGGAAAAGAAAGAAAGAGGCCCGCCAAATCAAAACTACGCCGTTTCAAATAGTCATTTTTTGCTTAAATTCAAAATGACGTGGTTTTGATTAAAACTATTTGCGAAGGGACGCCATGCCGTCGCAAGTGTTCGTGGCTAGAAACATCTTTTGTGATACCTGAAGCAAAAACTACTTCATGCCACTATAAATCTCCCCATGGCAAATTGTCGTCACAAATAATTATTTGGGTCGGGTATTTGCCACGACTTTCTTACTGTCAAGGATCAAAATTTCGTTTCGGTTGGCTTAGAAACGAAAACGTTTCAAAAAAAATTAGAAAATATTTCGAATGTTTCAAAAACATGTAAAAAGTGAGAAATATTAAAATACAATATTTTATATTTTTCTCAATGAAAATTGTACATCTATGAAAAGTTTTAAATTTGGGTTGATATAACTTATTGTTTTAGCATATAGCATTGCATTTTGATGCATTTTTCTATATTCTAGTTGTTTTGATGGAAATAGTAGTGTTTCTTTATTCCACTAGTGTTTCGTTTCAGTCTTTTAGGAAACAGAAACGTTTTGGCCGTTTCAATGGAAACAAATAAAAATTTTATTCATTGCTTACAGTCGCAAAAGATGTTTTTGCTATCGTAAAGGAGTCGTCGCAAAAACTTTCGAGGCAAAAAAATCCTTTTTTTAGTAGTGAGTGCACCAATAGGTGCCCCTCTCCAGCCAGGCGTGCCACTAGGTGCTCTCCACCCTGCCATGGCGCCCCTCCTTCCTCTTAGGTTCAAAAATGATATTTGTAATTCATGGTTTTAAGTCTCCATCCCAACTCCAACACACTTCTAAGCTTTCTAAAGTCTAGAATAAAATTCTAAAGTCTCAAACAAAACTTCACAGCATCAACACATTCAAAACATGAAGAATCCTAAGTCTTCATCTTGAATCTCAAGTTTCTTGGATTCAATTCTCAATTCCAATACATAATAGGTCTTCTACATGTAACAATCATTAGAAATGCAATGAAACAAGTATGAACTTGAGATTTCTCACATTAAACAATAGATGCACAACCTTTTCCCTTCAATCCCTTCTTCTTCTCTTCTTTTCTCTAATTTTTCTCTATTTTCTCTCACTTTCTCTTTTACCAAACACAACTCTCTACACAAGCATCTCTCTCTTTTCTTTTCCCTTGACTTAAGCCAACTATAAATATAATATGTATCTATCACACACACGTCACACATATCATAAAGCACACACCTTATTCAGATGAACCACTCATCTCATAAGAGCACACTTTATAAGCATACACCTAGGTGACTGGAGATTGAACCTCCCACCTTGCACTTCTTTACTTTATCACTTTACTTACTAATCCACTTTATTAACTTAATAAAGCGCACTTATAATAATTAATCATTATTAATATTGTTAGAAATCAAATTTTGCTCAAATAAATTTAATAATTAGATTTACATAATCCAAATAATAATGTAAAGTTTTAGTAACGTTACTTAGGTTATATAATTCCAAAAGTAAAATTCTAAGCATAGCTAATATTAAGGTTAAATTAATCAAACTCGTACCACAATAAAATCAAGTTGTACTAAAAAAATTTTGTAAACCCAAAGTTGATAAAAAAAAAAAAAGTTTCTTTTTGAAGCAATCAGAACAGGAGTTTACTGACTAAAACAAAAAAAAAAAAAGAAAAAGAAAAGAATTGAACGTGGGTGGCGTCACGCACTCTGCACCGCCCAGTTGATTTCACAAATTTAAATTGCCTTGTGTGATATATATTCACTTGTACATATATCTAAATCTAGACAAAAAAAAAAAAAAAAAAAACAGGGAAGGAAAAAGTGCCACGTATTTGTGGCTAGATATTCATTTTGATTGCAACCACTTCTTCCACAAAAGACAGTGGTCGCTAGCTGGACAAACAGCCAAAAAGAAAATTAAATAAAAGAATGCGCACACACATATATATATTGTACATATATATATATATATATATATAAAAGCATAAGTCAATCTGCAAATTGAGAGAAAACCCTGAAAAAAGGTTGGTCTCTTTGTTTCAAGAGCAATTATGATTGGGTGATGAGACAGCACACAAGACTAAAATATAATAACAAAATCAAATTGTTGATTCTTATGCAAAACATGTGCTCATTGTTTGAAAACTCATTCAACGGAGTTAATACCAAGCCACGTTCTCACGTTTGTCAGTACAATCACGGACAACGCAATGGCAACGTGAGTCAGCAGTTTGTTTGATACTGCCTCTATAACTATGAAAGCAATACCAAAAAAAAAAGGGGGGGAGAGAAATTAGAAAAGAGAAAACAGAAGGAGATCGGTAAAGAAAAAAAAAGTACAAAGAAGGAGAAGATTTCAAAAAAAAAAAAAAAAAAAAGAGAGAGAGGGAGAATCAATGAACAAAAGATTCGGAGAAGAAAAAAAAAAGTGTTAAAAAATATGTATATATATATATATATATATTTTGGGTGTACCGTCAATCTTTATTTGTCGAAAGTATATCTTCTGTATAATCTTTTCAATTTTGGATCTCTCCTCAAAATGTTTTCTTCCTCTCTTTTTGTAAACCTCTTCTTCTTTTTGTTTCTTTTCTACCAATATCTATAAAGATTTCTTTAGTAGGAAAAACTGATTTGGTTTTAAATTTCAGATAAATCCTATCCTGATAGAATTTTACATAGGAAAGGAAACAAAAAATAGGAGTGACAGAGATTCATAAGAAAAATTACGTGGGTCAGTTTGTTTAAGAGTTTGTATTGAAATGTGTTTCGGTATATATATCTAATCCGTTCGGCTCATTTACTCCTTTTGGCGTAATGACCCAAAAACTGGATTAAGCATTGCTAATGTCCTAATTTTTTAATATACTTAGCACATAATATATATATATATATTATATTTGTTTTAAGTACTCTATTGACGGTTCTTGTACCCTTAAATTTAAAGCTCTAAAGCTTTAATGACGGCTCACGGGTTTTTAAATTTAAATTTTAAACCTCTATGATAGCCTATGTGTCTTCGTAATTTCAAATCTAAAGCTCTATTGACGGTCCATGTGCTCTCATAATTTTAAGCTCTAAGGCTCCATGAGAGCCCATGTGCCCTCAAATTTAAGTTTTAAGACTCCATGACGACTTATGTGCCCTCAAATTTAAAGCCTTTAATGCCGGAATGATTTTTTCCTTGTTGCCCCATCGGTTTTGTCTCAAAAAGGCATTTCAATTTCGTCCGCCTAAAAAAAAATGAAAATGGTGCTTTGTGATTATTTGTGGGCATTTAGCATTAATTGTGAATTTTTGGGAGTGAAACTTTTTTATCTTTGAACCATATGAACAATCATGGGGCCCCCACTAAGATACATGATGCAGAGTCTGATGTCTTATACGGGGCAATTGTTGATCACATTTACTTGGGTTCGTTCCCCACGTTGCTTCAATTTTGGGTATATTTCGGACCAAACAAATAAATAAGTAAATAAAATAGGTCTTTAATCAACCAAGTAAGGTGATCATTTTAGGGGGGTTTGATATGGGTCAGATATTAGATTCCTCATGGCAGCCTGCACAGGCAGTTGCAGAGGATATTGTGGGCTCAAAACAATGATGCAACCCAGTAAAGGCTTAATTGGAGACCCAAAAGAAGAAAAAGGAAAGTTCACCAAGGCTGTTAAATTAGGCAGGTTAAAAGAGCCCATGTCTTTGGCCCACTTGACAAGTCTATTTAAGACATAAGGCCTTTAAACTCTCTGGCCCAATTTTTATGGTGTTGAAAACCGCAAGGTAAGGCTACTAAGAACATGAAAGTTTTAGCCCAATGAGGATCCAAATCTTGGATTTTGAGGAACATAAATTTGGGCTCTTACTCATAAAATTTGTAGTTGAAAGAAGGCCCAAGTTCCAATCAACAAAAATGTCCAAAAGCCACTAAGGCTTTAAAAATTCAGCATAATTTTTTATTTTCTTCAAAGACACAGACCCAAAGGCTTTAAGTGTTGGATCACACAATGACCCAATTTCACATAATAGAAAAAAAAAAGAGCAGAAGGCCAATCTGTTAACGACCCTTTGAAATAGGGAAATAAATCATGGTTCAATGAGACCAACTCACATGATCATGGTCTTTGTAACCACTAACCACCATGTAATTAATTCGACATTGGACATTATGAAAATTTGGATAGTGTTTGCATTTCAAATATCCAAGTACCTCCTTTTTCCAATTAAAAAAATAAAATAAAATTCAATCAAATAAAAAAAATAAACAATAATTTGCCTTTAGAACTACGCCGACTGAATTCCAGTCCAGATTTTATCCCGACTCGGATATGTAAACTACCCACTCAAATTGGTGTATTCACAACCTTTAGACCCAAACGTTCACTTAAAGTTAAGTTCAATCGAACCAAAAATAAATTATAATTTTCTTCAAGAACTACAATAGACTTGATTTCAGCTTGGACTTGTCCCTACTTAGATATGTAGGCAACCCACTCAAATGAGTACAATTACAACCTTTGTACCCTGATATTCCCTTAAATTAAATTTGTCACAAAATCCAATTCAATCCTATAAGTTGGAATCAAAGGGTATTCCCTTGAAACAAGAGATTGTAATCAAGAGATACGTTATATCTTGAATGAGTCCGATCTACACAATAAGAACTCATATAATGTTTTATTATATGAGTGAGATTATGTTAAGTGGTTGTTTAATTAAATATTACTTGTTAATATTTTTGCTTAACAAATGTTAAACTAAGCATGGAGATTAATTAAGTTAATTAATCAATGATTAAGCTAATTAATTATGTTAAAAAATAAATAACTCCTCATATGACATGCTCCATTAAAATATACTAATCAAACTCGTTGATTAAAGAATTCATACACTCATAAGCATGCTATTAAGCTAAACATGATCCTAAATAAAATAGAGTCTCATAGCATAGGCAATGTCAAGGCAAGTAACAGTGAGGTAGGTAAAACTACTAACGAGCTGTCGATAGAGAGTAGCATCAGACAGAGACTCACCATTTACAAGGAGTAAGACGCACATTAGCTTCCAGAGGTGTGGAAGTAGTTTTACTATCAGTGAGACCAGCATTAGTAAGAAGATTTGAGGCATACTTGGCCTTAGAGAGAGAATAACTAGTAAAAGTAAAAGATATCTCAAGGCCAAGAAAGTAACTGAGAGGACCAAGATCTTTCATCTCAAATTGTCTGCTAAGAAAGTCCTTAAATTCAAAAATGCCATAAACATCATCACCAATGAGAACCATATCATCCACATAGAGAATGAGAAGAACAGTGCCGCGTGTAGACTTGTGAACAAAGAGAGTAGAATCATAATCATTGGAAAAGAAGCCAAGCTTACTGATGGTGGAACTGAATTTGGCATATCAGGTACAAGGACCTTGCTTGAGATCATATAGAGAACGGTGAAGCTTCCATACCTAATGTGTAGAATGAGAAGAGCCAAGAGGAGGCTGTATATAGATTTCCTCAAAGAGAGCACCACAGAGAAAGGCATTCTTGACATCCATTTGATACAAGGGCCATTGGCAGCAATAACAATAATAATAAGACTCTGGACAAAGGTGAGATGGGCAATAGGAGCAAAAGTCTCCTTATAGTCAATGCCATACTCCTAAGTGAACCCTTTGGTAACCAGACAGGCTTTGTAATGTTCCACAGAACCACCAGAACAGATCTTAATCTTATAAACCCAACGACACCCAATCACAGATTTTCCAAGAGGAAGTTCAACTAGGCCCCAAGTGTGAATCTTGGTAAGAGCTTACAATTTATCATCCATAACTTGCTGCCAAAGAGGGTTAGAGCTAGCCTCACGATAAGAGTGAGGCTCATGCTAAACAAGAATAGTGGAGAAATAGTGATAATCACAAAGGTAAGCAGGAATCTCCTTTACCTAAGTAGAATGCCGAACAGTGGGCTCATTAGAAGAAGAGGATAGAGATAGATCAAACGAGGAGGAGCTAGCAGGAGAAGTAGGATTAAAAGACGGGGACTCCTCTGGATAGATTGTAACATAAGGCACGGTAGGGGTGAGAACAGTAGATACATCAACATTATCAAGAAAGAGCTCAATAGTAGGATTAATGAAGTAGAGAGGATCAGAAGGAGAGGATAAATGGAATGAAGATAAGGAGGAGAACATTTTGTGTTCCCAGAAGACAACATGACAAGAAACATGAAGATGTTTGGATAAGGGATCCCAACAATGATAACCTTTGTGCTCAATCCCGTAACCTAAGAAGCAGTAAAGGCAAGCTCGAGGCTCCAATTTGGTAAGCTCATGAGGTTGAAATAAGACAAAATAGGTACACCCAAAAATATGAAGGGGGTGATAATCAAGATCAATACCATACAGATGCTCATAAGGAGTGAGATTATCAAGAGGAGCAGAATGTACACAGTTAATAGTGTAAGCAGCAGTAAGAGCAGCTTCACCTCAAAACCGTTTAGGATGGGATATAGCGATAAGAAGAACACGAGTAGTATCAAGAAGATGACGATGCTTTCATTCAACTTGACCATTTTGTTGTGAAGTATCGGGATAAGAGTGATGAGGAACAGTCCCATGCTTATAAAGAAAGGTAAGAAAAGACCTACAACAATACTCTCCAGTATTGTCAAATCGGAAGACCTTAATGTCACAGGAAAATTAGATTTTGGCCATGCAAGCAAAATCATAATAGGTTTGTTGAACTTCAGATCTATTTTGTAAGAGATAAAGCCAAGTATATCTAGAAAAATCATCAACAAATATAATAAAATATTAGGAGCCTCTTATAGTAGAAGTGAGAGATGGTCCCCAAATATCAGAGTGAATTAAGTCAAAAGGAGCTAAGGAGAAAGAAGCACCTTTATTAAAGGATAAAGCCAGTTGTTTAGCAAGTTGATAGGACTGACAATCAAGGTTTTCATTAGGGACGAAGTCTAACACACTTTTAGACAAAAGAAAACATAAACGACCTAAGGAAACATGACCTAAACGTGAGTGCCAAAATCCAAGAGAGGAGCTAGGAGCAGATGAAGTAACATGAAAAGTGGTAACAACAGTCTGAGTATGAAGGTGAAGGTGAATGAGCTAAAATAACTGACCATTTTTACGGTCTATCCCAAGACTCTATCCCGTCCATGAATCCTGCATAATATAACTAGTAGAAGAGAAAAGAACAGTAAGACCAAGATCACATACTTGGCCAATAGAGATAAGATTCAGTGTGAGTTTAGGAATATAATAAGAATGAGGAAGTGCAAGAGTGGGAGTAGAGACATGACCAACATGATCAATAGTCATATGAGACCCATCAGCAGTGTAAATGACAAGAAAAGCAGACACATAAGATTTAAAAGAAAAGACAGACAAGTCAGAAGTCATATGATAATTACACCCAAAATCGAAGAACCATGAAGAAATACCTAAAGTGGCAGACAAGGCAATAGAAGAGGGATTACCAGAGGCAAACATGAACTGTTGAAATAGTACAGGAAGATCACTGACACTTATCATAGATGAGGAGGAGGGAACAATAGAATCCTTAGCAATGGTAGCAACAGACTGAAGGTGAGAATCTTGACGGAAAGGAATTTTGAGTTAATTAGAAAGAAAGTGATCAGGGCCACGCTAATGATAGTGCTTACAGATCCGAGTGGGATAGGTACGTAGGCGATGGTTAGTGGCATGACAGAATGTGCAGGCATTAGACTGGGAAGGAGGACTAAAAAAGGTCCTAGAACGCTGAGTAGAAGAGTTGCAGGAACTACTAAAAGTAGAAGAACCTCGCAAACCACCTGAAGAGCCTTTGAAATAAGAGGTGGAACGAGAATTGGAAATGACAAGTATTGTGTCCACATGTGGTGGCTGAATGAGACCAAGACGAGTCTCCTCAAATAAGAGCTCATAAATAGCCTAGTCCAAGGTAGGAAGAGGATAACCATGCAGAAGAGAGACTCGAACAGGCTTAAAGACATCAATAAGAGTCATGAGAAATATAATCAGGCGTTGTAGATCACAGTAGAGGGCAAAGTGAGCAGCATCAATAAAACAGATCTAAGTTGGCTCAAACAGAGACAACTGGTCCCACAGAGTATACATCTAAGACATGAAGGCATTGATAGACTAGCAGGTTCTTGTTTCAGAAGATGCAGAGAAGTCAAAAGCTAGTATTAATGAGCAAGATCTGCAGTAGTGTAGCGGTTAACTAGAAGGCCCAGGTGGAGTGAGCAGTGTCAAAGCACCCAAACTAAAGACTGATAGAGGGAGTGGACATATTTTGAAACTAAGTGATGATCTTATGATTCTTACTATCCCATTCCTCAAGTCGTTTAGTGAAGTCCTTGTCCATTTTAGCTACACCTTTAACAGGTGCCTCGATATTTTCAGTGACATAGTGCCAAAGTTTATTTCTTTTGAAAAAACTAGACATAGCTTGAGACTAAGAAATATAATTAGGACCCTCCAGAGTGACAATAATTGCTCTAGATACCTTAGAACGGTCCATAATGTAGATGTGGGGGATAACATAAATCCAAGCAGGAGAGAACAGCGATTGAAAAGCATCCAAAGTATGAAAAGTAGTAGGAACATAGTAAAATCAAGTGAAACAAACTGTAGAACTGAATTTAGAAGGCCCAAAATAGAGAGAAACTTGTTTGAACCGATAAAAAAAAAAAGGCAAAAAGGGTCTGAACCGACTAAAAGAAGAAAAAATCCAGTCTAAATCGGTTCATATGGACCGGAAGCTGGCGGTAGGCTGGTGGCTAGGCGGCTGAGTGTGACGTCAACGACTACATCACTAGGGTTGACATTAACTGGCCTCAACAGCGTGATAGATGCGCACATGGTTGACGCACATGGGACACGTGGAGGTGCGTGGTGACGCATGTAAACTCTTATCAGTGTGGTTGCACGTGAATCTGACGTGCTGAACTTTGGGCGGCGCATGGGAGCACGTGTAGGGGTTTCTAGGGGTGTTTTTTGTATGGTTGGACTCAGATTTTTTAGACAAATCTGATGGTATTATTGGATTTTGATTCTAGGGAAAATAAATGTCGGCAGCAATAAAGAAATGTCTTAGGAATAGTGAATATGATGATTTTGAAGTAAATTTGCAAGAACAATAGAACAAATGAAAAACAGAATAGTAGTAGACTGCAGATTAAGATTGTGAAAGTAAGATTTAGAGGTCGCAAGAGCTTATAGCTCTTATACCATGTTGGAGAACTTATGAGCCTAACTTAACCTTAAAAATCAGCTTGCAAAATGAAGGTTGCCCAAGGGCATATATGGAGGGAATGGCGTTTGTATTCGAACAATGTGGGACTTCACTCACACTTAGAAGCCGTCTCTCCTGATTGGTTATTCTTTGACTTTTCCCCTTATTGGCTACCCACCATCATAGCTAAGCTTAACATTTCAAGTGCCTACTTCAACATACTTAATGTTGCTGTATTAGACTTCATTGGCCCTATACCAATTTTGATGGGGAGTGAAGATTATCGCACAATACTAGAGGACTTCACTGTTCCGCCAAAGTGGATTCCATTTAAATCAACAGTCGCATTTCAGCTCTTTGAGATTTTGCGTATTTTCAACGGTGTTATGGTAGGGGACGACAAAAATGTTTTGGATACGTATCGTATCGGAGGTAACATTAAAGGCTATGACATGTTGGCCATGAAATCTATTCTAAGTTTGAACCGAAATGGTTTCAACTCCTTGAAGAGCTTCATCAGAAACCCGTTATATTGGTCAGTTTTCTTTCGGCAATGATGACTGATAGTGGTGATGATCGTAACAACGGGGATGCTGCGTGGAGTGCAATAAAAGAGTTTTTTTGATAAGTAGGCCAAAGGATTAGTGGTGTACATTGCCTTTGGAAGTGAGGCAAAACAAAGTGAAGGAGAACTCATTGAGATAACTTTTAGACTAGAGTTGACTAGGTTACCATTCTTTTAGGTACGAAGAAAATGTTCTAGCTCATCTGATATTGAGGAGATCGAGCTACCAGATGAGTTTGAGGAGAGAACTAAAGGACGAGGGGTGGTGTGGACGACTTGGCCACCTTAACCCAAGATACTGAGTCATAACTTGGTTGGTGGGTTTTTAACTCACAGGGGTTGGGGTTCGATGGTGGAGAGCATATAGTTTGGGAGAGCTCTTATACCATTGACCTTCTTGGGGGACCAAGGCATAAACGCTAGGGTTTAGGAGGAGAAGAAAATGGGGTATTCGATTCCTAAAGATGAGTGAGAAGGATTGGTCACAAGGGACTTGGTGGCTAAGTCGCTGAGGTCAGTGATGCTAGAGAAAGAGGGCCAAATCTACAGGGACAAGGTTAAGGAGATGAGCTTACCGTTAGCAGACAGGAAGAGGCAAGACCGGTACATTGACATTTTAATGGGTTATCTTCAAAGTCACAAGCAGCTTAAGGAGAAACTTGAAATGCCACAATGAATGAGTGTAGCTCCGACAGTGTCCGGCCATGGCTTTGTGTTACTGTGTGGGGTTGATGCTTTTGTGCCTGATTGTTGGCATTTACCAATGATGCAATTAGGTTTTTATGTTCATACGAAGCATGTTACTTCATATATTGCATGAATGATAATGACTAAATAATGTGAACTTTATTTTTATTTATTCATTTCCTTTTAATTTCCCTTATAAATTAAAAAAATAAATAAAGAGTGTTAAGGAGCCAATTGAAAGCTATAGAGTTATTAGCACATAATTAGCCATAACTTTGTGCATAGATGTATACCTTTCTCACCATGTACTTGTCATTCGCAACCGAACTTATGTGATCTGAACTACCCATCTGGATAACAGAACTGGAGATACAAGAGAAGAATAAGATATATCTCTACAGTTGTAGGTCACACCTAAAAATTGACTACACGAATAATTCATGGACTTCACGCTCCCAAACTCTACCACAGTTGGTGTTTCAAAACTCTGTTTGAGAACTCTCCATCTCCTCCAACAATGGACTCCATGATTGAACCTAGCATGCTTCACATGTGTAATTCCCCATGGCTAGCTTTTGGTTAAAATCCCATTTTGAGAGCTTCCTGAGCTTATTGCTCAAAGGGGTCACAAGGTATGCAAGCTCTTTAATTTTTGAAGATCTTAGCCACTTTAATTAAATTGATGTTGAAGTTGTTAGCAACTTTATTTTTTTTATTTGTGTTAGTGTTTTTAGAGCTGGCATATTCCATGAACAACAACACTTTGGTTCTAATTAAGATTCAAGTTGTATTTGGGCCAGGTTAGATAAGCTCAAGTTGGTGCTGTCAAAGTACAAGCTGCTAAAGTACGCAGAGCTAAAATTTTAGATATAAATTTTCTTAAATTAGAAGTGCTACTAAGGCTCATAATATATCAATTTCGTATAACTTTTCAAAATCTATGTACTTATATCTATTAGGCGTTCGAAACAATTAGGGCATTGGAATGCATGAGCAAAGTTTCAGAAATATGAGCCAGAGCTCCATATCTTTATGGGAAATCTTTCTTAGTGCGAAATAGACATCATCCAAGACTCTACAAACACTTTACACATTATATAAAGGCTTTGAAGACTTCATACCAAACACATACATATATAGAGATCATATGGCTATTCAGAGAGCTTCAATCTTATTGAAGTTTTCTTTCTAGTCAACAATAACTTCCTATAATAGTTGTGGATCAATAGGTTGGATTGTAAGTTTATTCTTATAATAGTTCATTAGTTATAATGCTGAGTACTTAGAGATTGCGTGTGGTCCCATATTTTTTTTTCTTGGTTTAGCGTTTTCACACTAAAATAATGTATGTACTGTCTCATTTCTTTATCGCTTTAAAGTTGCATACAGTATTAACATACCTAGAATATTGATATGTCATTTTAGTTAAATAATTAAAATAATTAATCAATTATAGGCAAATCTACTGTTGCAAATATTTTCAATATAGTAATATTTTGTTCTCTAACACTTACGACGTGTTTTGAAGGGACAAAATAACTATTGTGGCACTTGTCCTTGTCATGAACAACACTCCAGTGCCATTCATAGACAACACTCTAGTGCCATTCATAAATGCCTCCTATAGGCTAAATAGTGGCATTTTGCAAGTGTGAACTTGTGGCACTTGCAAGTGCCAGTAAATGGTCAATAGTGACACCTATCATCCCATCAGTTGATGCATTAGGTGACAATTGAAAGTTCCACCGAAACGCCATTACTGATCATATAGGCATTGGCATCCTTGGCATTTTTTAAAAATATCACGCTTGAAAAACACCCCGGCGAAATATGCTTTTGAGTGGTACTATAAATAAACTTTTTTCTTACATATTTTTCTAACCGGCTAAAGTGGCAGCGTTGACATGAACACCAGTAGGCATAATGATATAGTTAAAGAAATTTAGATAAGGAAATATGAGTTCTGCAAGAAAAAGAAACTCTAGATTCTACCCTTTAGAGTGCAAACCCAAAATGGGAACTCTAGCTTCTTTCCTTTTTCTTTAAAATTTCTCTTCATGATCCTGAAAAAGGAAAAGAAAAAGGGAAAAATCGCACTCCATTGGTGGACACTATTGAATCAACGATTTTGGGGGTTAAATCCTATGAATCAAGCAGAGGAGGTTTTGTTCGGTGAAAAAATCACCGTACCACATAGTCTATTTTAAAGGTATGATGTATGTGTAGGTATATATATGCAGACATATATACATACACATGTATATAAATGTGCTCGTCTTTCAAGAAGAATGAATTACCAAGTAAGATCTAAGTATCCATTAGTTATAAAATGGTATCAAATCGTATAGATATACATATGACAATGAGGGGATGAGATCATATATATAGAAACAAGGCGAGAATGGAAATTTTGTGCGGGTTAAGACTAATGAAGAATGAGGGGAGAGATTCCATCTAGAGGTCTCCTATATTAGCCGATAAGAAAAATGGATGAGAAAAGAGTTTATGTAAAGAATGTTTCTATGCTTTTTAGTGATAGCTTTAACTGCCATTGAACCACAATTATACGATGCTGATAGGCGGTTACATGCTTATATATAAGGGTGCACAAAAGAATCGAAAAACTCAAAAACTGAACTAACCCGGCCTCAATGGGTTGATTTGGGCGGGTCCGTCAAAGGTTCGATTCGATTCCGAATCTAAATTTTGGATCTAAAAAATAGCTAATTTAGACCAAAAACCGAACCGAGAATCGAATCGACTCAACTTTAGAACTGAACAAAGACCTGATCTATTTATGTAACTAAAGTTTGTATATATTGCATATATGTCTTTGAACCATTGTTATTTATACTTCATTATTGCTAATATGTGTTTACATAGTGTTATTTAATTATTTTTAAAAAATTACGGATACAAGATTATTTTTATTTTTTTGTTTTTAAATAAAGAAATTATGTTTCACATTAAAAAAAAAAGTGAAACCGACCTGACCGAGACCTGAAATTACTTGATACATGGAATTGAAACGAACCAACTTGAATTGACTCGGGTTAGTTCGATTCAGTTTCATGAGAGGATAGGATCGGTTTGATTCTAAGTTCAAAATTTTAGAACTGATCAAGATCGGGTAAATTCTAGGTTTAGCATGAACCCAACCTATGCACACTCTTACTTATATATGCCTATATATACACTCTTTTGACAACATCAAAATTCAAACCTTTCAATAGAAACCTATCTTACAAGTGGGCAGTGGCTCTATTTTAGCTGAGGGTGAAAGATAATGTGGATGACAAGGATAATACGTCACTAAAAGTCAATGAGCAACTAAGCGTGCCAAACAAAGGGGGAAGTTGCTAAGGATCAGCTGCGACTGTCCCTCACTCTCCAGCTAATGTGCTCCACATCAGTTGGAGCCCACTCCGCTAGCATTTTTCAAACAAGGGTCACACTCAATAGTGGGTGGGCCCCAGTTGATGTGGAGCACATAAGCTGGGAAGTGAGGGACAGTTGCGGCCCACTTAGTAGTGAGTAGGCTCCAACTAATGTGAAGCACATCAGTTGAGGAGTGAGGGATAACCGCTGCTGGTCCTAACATTTCTCAAACAAGGGGCTCACTCAGCAGTGAGTGAACCCAACTGATGTAGAGCACATCACCTGGGGAGTGAGGGACAATCGTGACATTTCTCGAACAAAGGATGTGTGGTTTACATAGCACTCGGTGTCGAAGTAATACTAAGCCAAGCAAAACTCATTCAATTGGCTCTTAGATATATTAGAGCTTTCTGGTTGCATTTTTTCACCCCTATTTTTTCAATTAATCTTTCTTTTCTAGTAGTATCCCATCCACAAATTGAAAAAAATGTTATACATAATTCTATTTTTTAATATATTGTTCTTACTTCTAAGCACAATCGAAAGTAGTTGTCGATGCCGTACTAAATTCCATAGCATTTTGCTATTGGTGCGTTATGTATCAGAATTGGTGTATTTCAGTATATTGTTTTGATTTACTACTATAAAGTTACGTATTATAAAAAATAACATGTACATTTACATATATAATTTAATATAAATAAAATGACATTACCCATATCAAATATATTTAACATTCAACCATTTATTATAATAACAATATATTATCTAACACAAACTTATGTCAAGTAAATAAACTTAAGGATATATGTTGTCTAGTATATCCAACACAATTATACATATTTGTTAAACTTTATATGTTTAACTATAAATTTAATATTCTTATATCTAATATAATTATTTCAATATTAATTTACAAATGTTCTTTACTTAAAATTTTGGAAGTGAATTCTTATGTTTTTTGAATTGTATACTTTAGTCTTTAGAGATATTCAAACTTCTTCAAATAATTAATGTGAAAAATTTCATAGAGAGAAATGGAAAGATGGTATACAAAAGTTGTTGACAAGAAAAGCAAGAGAGAGAAAGTAATAAATTGAGAAGTAATGTTACATACACTTCTACCGACCATTTCTCCAACCACTCCTATTGAGTTGGCACAAGTTGACTGACAAATCAATTCTCACTCTCTCTTTTTCTGTTTATCAGTGTATGCCAACTTAACAAAAGTGATTGGAGTAATAATCGGTAGAAGTAACTCTAGCATTATTGTAAATTGAGAATTCTTAATGTCATAAATGTTTGACTAGGACAGAGAAAAGTGAGAAAGACTGCTTAAGAGGCAACAACACAATCTGACAAGTCATAACAAAAGATAACCCTATATGATTAAAAAGTTTGCATATAATTTATGTATAAAATGATATGTTGAATCAGGACTACTCATTTTAAAATAAAACATCCATTAGAATAATCGAGTTGAATCGGACAACACGAAACACTCCAAAAACAAGCGGGATTTTCATTGAATCATTTCAATGGCCTATGTTTTGTTGCGAGTATAGAATGCCTCGGCTTTCACTAGTTAATAAGAAACAGTATTGAGAGTTCATTTAGTACAACTTTTTATCAAGTTTTTTGTTAAGTTTACAAGTTAAAAAGTTAAATTTTTTTAGTCTTTTTAGTTTTTTAATTTTGTTTTAGTTAAAGATAAGTAAAAAAAAATAAAAATAGAAAAGCAAAAAAATAAAAAAAAAACTTAAATTTTTTTTTTTATAAACTTAAAAATAGTTAGAAAAAAAAATATTTCATACGGGCTCTGATAATCATGCAAATGATGGAGCCTTACCAAACTTATTAATGCAGTACCACAGTCTCGTTTATAGGAGGAAAAAAAAAGTAAAAAATGCTAGCATCAATTGCGGTTGTGCAACAATTGTTGGCGGATGCTTGCCACATTAGTTTGGGCCCACCACCTAATTGTGGCAAGCATCAGCCGACGACTATCGTCACACAGTGTGGTTGATACTAACAGCTCTAAAAGAAAAAAAATAATTACCAAATGGTACTAAACAGTATTGATCTATAAAAGTATGTTATGTACTGGTTAATACAAAATGATATTAATATTTATGCAAAGTGAAATACTAATCACAAGCACGACAGACGATCACTCATCGTTCGATCTACACTATACTAGCTGAGGCCCACCAACAACGAATAGTTATTCCTTGTTTGATCTGTACCACATCAACTAAAATTCACCAATAATAATGGACCAACTAATGTGACATAAATCAAACAATGAGTGACCGTTGCCATCGGCTGGGCCCGTGATTAGCATTTCCTCTAATGCAAATGACAGAGCCTTAATTAAATTATTAATGCGATACCAACGGTCACGTGTGCGGGTGAAAAAAAAACTAAGCAGTACACATTCATAAAAGTATGTTATGTACTGAATAATATGAAAAGGTACCGATATTCATGCAAACGATAGAGCGTTACCTAAATTATTAATGCGGTACCACCGCCTCATGTATGGACCAAAAAAAAAAAAAAAAGGTTGCAAAATGATACTAAGTAGTACACATTCATAAAAGTATGTCACCTCAATCACTACGGAAAACTTGAGGGCATGTTCAATAAAAAAAAAAGAGCAAATGTTTTTTTCTTTTAAAAACGATTATATTTTTATAATTAAAAGTTACAGTAATTATTTTATTGGAAGTGAAATTTGCTTATCTAGCTACAACATTTTGTATAAAATTTATGTGGGATCTTTTTAATTGTATAATATTACTATTTCATTGATTCAGAAGCAGTCAGCTTTATAGGTATGGCACTTGCATGAAGCAAATTTGTCCAATGAGTGACATGTTGTAGCTATCACGTTAGGGTGTGTTTGATGCTCGGAAATGAATAAGAAAGAAGAGAAATACCAGGGAAAAGTTAGAAATAATTGGATTTTCTTCTCTGTTTGATTTAAAAAAAAAAAGATAAAAAAAGTAAAAAGAAATTAACTTTTCACACTATAAATCAAATAAGAAAATGAAATAATACTTTTCTTTTCTCTTCTCTCTCTAGGTATTAAACATACTATCAGGACATGTTTGTTTAAAGAATAAAGGGGGAATAGGAGACGAAATCTGGTGGACCCCACAAAATATATTTTTTGGCAACAAAAAAGTTTTGGATTACATCTCCACCAAGATGTAATCTCTTAAAAAGGGAGATATGTAATACTATGAGTGAGGTAGTATTACATATCTCCTCCCTCGAGATAAGATGAAATTTTTATTTTATATTATTATTATAGATTAATATAATATAATTTTATAATAAATAAAATAATGAAATAATAAAATAATATTAATTATTCCACTCCTTATTCTACTAAAATCAAATATAACATGAGTAATCCCTCATCACATTATGGTATTACTTATCACCCATTATTACTTTTTTAATTTCACTGTATTATTTATCTCCCATTTTCTTATTCTGCAAACAAACAGAGCCTAGTCTTTCACAATGCGGCACCTTTTGCAATGACTACCCGTTGCCATGAAAATTATTGCAAAATTATTATTTCATTAAAAGATTTTTGAAATAGAACAATAATATGGTTATTTTAAATAATAAGCACTTAAAAATAACAAAAGTGACATTTCTGTATAAAAATTTTATTTATGAAAGAAAGTATTAAAAAGAAAATATTTCCTTGAGCGGTGATAGTGTACACTCGACGATAGCATTTTTCTATTTTCTGTATGGCATTCTTTTCATTTGTTCAGACTTTATCATTGATTCATTATTACTCATGAAAGGCCAAGCCACTTGTACCGTCGACCTAGAAACAAAAGATCGGATCCTTTACGCGAATCACGCCATGTATAGTCTGACAGCAACAGATGAACCATTTCATTCATTTAGCATGTGAGCAAATTCGGATGGGGTACAAGGCTATGTTCAGCTACGGTTTTGTTTTTTATTTTTTGTTTTTATTTTTTAAAATTTAATGAAATTACATTTGACAATTGATTTTAAAAATTGTTTATGTTAAAATCACGTTTGATATACTGGTTCGAAACTTGTTTTTGAAATATTTTTCAAAAATTACTCTAGTTTTGAGAATCATTAAAAATGTATTTTTTAAATTTTCAAAATCGTTTTCAAATGAAAATGAAAACGATATAGTCCTATTTTTTTTGTTTCTAAGAACCAAAAAAATGAGCAGCCTTTGAATTTTTTTGATTTTGAGAACACAAAAAATAGAATTGAAATTAGAACCGAAACGGATATTAAAAAGAGCGACTGTGAGAGTCTAACGATATCAGTACCTTTTAATCACAGTTTTACCATAAAAAAGAAGGAATTACTATTGAACGAGAAATTTTAAAAAATTCGATATAGTTTTAATGAAACAGTATTTATCACAATATTGCAACTTTTACTTATCAAAATACTATCATATGCTATAATAACTGATAACTGTGGTTAGCTTAAGTAGTAACTTTTTCATAGTACTGGTGCCAGTATTGGAGCCATTTCCACGCACACAACATGAATAGTTTGGCAGCAAGCTAGATGACTTCATTAATTGAACATGCGAAAGCATTTGCTCCGATGTTCGACAATGACTAGACTTATTGTGATAAAGTCAACCTTTTGCAATGACAAGAATTATTGCGGGCATTATCATCACTCATCAAGGTTCCGTGGGTTGGTAAGATCCACACAATCGATTATCTTTGAAAAAGGCTCAAAATAGGATTTTACCTTTTACCCATTCAGGTTAAAGGAGGCACTATTGTTCATCCTTTCTACCTCAATTGCCCCATAAGGAGTCACTTGCTTCACCAAGTATGGTCTCAATTATTTGCTCTTTTAACTTCTCGAAAGCAAATATAATTGAGATTTGTAGAACAATACCTTTTGACTAACGTGGAATGACTTTTGATGAATGTGTTGGTCATGGTGAGTCTTCATCTGAGCCTTAGAGATTTTGGCATTCTCATAGGTATCATTGCGGAGTTCATTTAGTTCATTGAGTTAAAGCTTTCGAAGGGTCCCTATCTCATTCAGTCCCTCGTTGAATTATCAAATCACGAAACAAGCTTTATGTTCAAGCTCCACCTAGAGGTGGCACGCTTTCCCATAAAATAGCTTATAGGGGGACACTCCTATAATGGCCTTGTAGGTGGTCCTCTACACCCACAAAACATCCACTAACTTCAACGACCAATCCTTACGAGAATGATTAACCATTTTTTCTAAGATAGCCTTAATCTCTCGGTTAGCTACTTTGACTTGCCATTGGGTTTGAGGATGGTAGGGAGTTCCTGCTTTATGGACTATGCCATATTTCTTCATAACTACAACCACAGGGTGATTACAAAAGTGAGAACCACCATCACTAATGACGGCACGAGGTATTCCAAAGCGCGATAAGATATTTTTCTTTAAGAATTTGATCACCACTTGTTGGTCATTTGTGCGCGTGGAAATGGCCTCAACCCATTTCAAAACATAATCAATCACCACAAGGACGTAAAGATAGCCAAAGGAGCTAGGAAATGGGCCCATGAAGTCTATACCCAAACAATCGAAGATTTCAAGGATAATAATGGAGTTAAGAGGCATCATGTGTGTTCTTAAAAGACTACCTAGCCTTTGGCATCTATCGCAAGCCATGCAAAATTGATGGACATCATTAAACATAGTTGGCCAATATAAATCACATTGCAAGATCCTTGTCATGGTTTACTTGGAAGAGAAGTGGCCGTGCATGCTTGTGAATGGAAAAACTCAATAACACTCGTGAACTCACTCTTGGGCACACACTTTCTAATGATTTGGTCGGCACAATACTTAAAAAGGTATGGTTCATCCCAAAACAAGTTTTGAACCAATCTCAAAAACTTCTTCTTGTCCAAAGAGGACCAATGGGTAGGTATGGCTCCGGTGGTTAAAAAGTTAGTCACATCGGCATATCAAGGTGAAGATTCATGGAAGATAGCTTGGAATTGCATTAATTGTTCATCAGGAAATGCTCCTTGATGGGTAGGTCATCACAAGGTCAAGCTTCAAATGAGAGTTGAGATAGATGGTTGCCGACCACATTCTCGACTCATTTCTTATCTCTAATCTCCAAGTTGAACTTTTGAAGAAAGAGAATCCACCTAATCAACTGAGGTTTTGCTTCTTGCTTGGAAAGCAAATACTTGAGGGCGGCATGGTCGATGTAAATTATCACTAAAGAGCCCACCAAGTATGATCAAAATTTATCTAAGGTAAAAACAACGGGTAGCAACTATTTTTTGATGGTGGTATATTTGGCTTGGGCATCATTCAAGGTCTTACTTGCATAGTGTATCATATGAGGTTTCTTGTCTTTTCTTTTCCCTAAAATGGCCCTTATGGGATAGTCACTAGCATCGTATATGGGCTCAAAAGGTAGACTCCAATCTAGAGGTTAGATTATTAGAGCCGTAGTCAAATGGTTATTAAGTTGATCAAACGCTAATTGGCAAGATGGTGTCCATTCGAATGGAGCATCTTAAGTTAAGGAGGCACATATAGGGAAGGAAATGGCACTAAACGATTAAATGAACAACCAATAGAAATCAGTATGCCCAAGAAAGGATCTTACATCTTTGAAGTTCCTAGGGGTAGGTAGCTTTTAGACAAGCTCTATCTTAGCTGGATCTACCTCAATACCCCTCCCGAAAATGATGTGTCCTAAAACTATACCTTGTGTCACCATGAAGAAACAATTTTTCCAAATCAAGACGAGATGACTCTCCTCACACCTCTTTAGCACTTGCTCTAGATGGTTTAGACATTGTTCATAAGTATCCCCATAGACCGAAAAGTCTTCCATGAAGACTTCCGAGACCCTTTCTACCATGTTACTAAAGATGTTCATCATACATCTTTGGAACATGGCAGGAGCATTACAAAGCTTAAAGGGCATCCGCTTGTCAGCAAATGTGCCAAAGGGACACATAAATGTGGTCTTGCTTTGGTCTTCCATGGCTATCTCTAGTTGGTTGTATCTAGAATACCCGTCCAAAAAGCAATAGTAGGCCCTCCCTGCTACACATTCAATGTTTGTGACGACATGGTCCTTGCTTGTGACAATATTTAAGTGGCAGTAGTCAATGCACATACGCCATCCGGTTTGTATTCTAGTGGGTATTAACTCATTTTTGTCATTCTTAACAACCGTCACTCAGGATTTCTTGGGGACAACTTAGGTTGGACTAACCTATGTAGAGTGGAAAATGGGGTA
Organism: Euryodendron excelsum; assembly: GCA_033060915.1. NCBI lineage: Eukaryota > Viridiplantae > Streptophyta > Magnoliopsida > Ericales > Pentaphylacaceae > Euryodendron > Euryodendron excelsum. The sequence continues at coordinate 29,866,346 of CM065385.1, read as the reverse complement.
AATGATACCTGTATCTGAAGTTAAAGAACTTCTCCCCTCATAACTTCTTTCATAGTTCGGTTCAATTGCCTTTGCATTTGTCACACCGGTTTAACCCCTTCCTCAAGGTAGATTCTATGAGTGCACACTAGAGGGCTAATCATATGTAAGTCGGCAATGGTCCAACCAATGGCTTTTCGGTGCCTTTTAAGCACTGCTATCAAACTTCTCTTTTGAGTCGCCAATAGACATGAAGATATAACTATCGGGTATGACACACCCTCTCCTAAAAATGAGTATTTAAGAGTAGGGGGTAATGGTTTTCTTTCGGGTGTTGGGGCTTTGAGTTTCGAAGGTTAAGGTTTGATAGTACTAGGACTTAGGGGTTCAAAAGAAGGGGTCCATTGACCCACCACCATGATAAGTACAACCGCTAAACCACTAGTATCCTCACAGACTTGGGTGTCCTTACCTTCTATACAATCAAAACCCTGATTAAACATCAATGCCCTCTCTAAAGCATCTTCTATGCTTTGCTTTCGAAATGATCTTGCACAGTGGAGTCACTGAGACTCACCTCTTGGATATCCTCATACTTACTCGATTGCTTCCCCGCATTGAAAATATTTAAATCCACGGTCAAGTTGCTAAAAGACAACTTTAAGAAATCGCCTCTACAATGGATAATTGTGTTGGATGTAGCTAGGAAAGGTCGTCCTAGGATAACCAAAATTTGAGTTTGGGTACTCAATTCCATAACTAGTTGGGTATCTAAAATCACAAAGTTTACTAGAAAGTAGAATTTCTTGATTTGCACTAAAACATCCTCCATCACTCCCCTTGGCACCTTGATAGACCTATCGGTCAGTTGGAGTGTTATTCTATTTGGTTTAAGCTCACCTAACCCCAATTCTTCATACACGGAGTAGGGTAACAAGTTAACACTCGAGCTTAAGTCTAGAAGGGCTTGACCGACGTTTCCAATGATGCAAGTGACCATAGGACAATCCAGGTCCTTGTATTTGGGAGGTGTTTTGAATGGCACAAGCAATTTCACTTCTTATGCAAGGTAGGCACTATCCCTCGCATTCAATTTCCTCTTAATAATGCATAGTTCCTTCAATAACTTAGCATAAGAGGGGATTTGTTTGATAGCTTCTAGAAGATGGATGTTGATCTTGACTTGTTTGAAAGTCTCATAGATCTCGGAACTCAAAAGTTGGTTCTTGGGCCTTGCTAGTCTTTGAGGGAAAGGAGCATGCACCAATGCTCACGCTCTTCCCTTAAGGCTTCCTCGGACTTGGCTAAGGTCTTTTCCTTCTCCTTCTCACTTTTCTTCTTCCTAAGTCCACTCTCTTCCTCCCTTGAAGTCTCCTCTACCTCACCCTTTGATGAGTCCACTCCCTTAGAAGTGTCATCCTTAGCCTTTGGCTCTTTGGGATGAATGATTTTGTCAATCACTTTCCCACTCCTTAGGGTGGTTATGGCTTGAACTTGCTTATGGCTAAACGATGGTTGGTTGATGGTCTCACTAGAGTGCACATGTCTAATAGGGTTAGGTTGAGGTTGAGCGGGTAGCTTACCCTTCTCAGTAATGGATAAAGCTTGGGTCAAAAAGTCAATTGACTCTTTATGTCATTAAGTGTTTAGCTTTGTTGTTGTAGTGTTTTGTCTACCCTAGAGTTCACTCCTCCTTGACTATGTATGAATTGTTAGAGTGTCCTTTAATGATCTCTTGCGTGGGGGTTGGTAGTTATTCGGTTGAGCTTGCGGCGGAGGTTATCGTGCATGATATTATTGTTTTGAGGGATGGTATTATTGAGGTGGTGCTTGGCTTTGGTAGGGAATAGGGGGTGGTCAATATTATGAAGTTCCTCAAAGTAAAGTTTGGGTGATTCCGTCACCCGGGATTGTATGTTGAGGAATAAGGGTTCCCTTGATCTTGACCCCCTTGTGTGTTGTATGGCTTGTTGTGTTGACCAATTGCATTAACTTGGTTATGCAACACTTCTTTAAAAACCAGGATCGATGGACAATCACTTGTCTCATAATCAAAATTGCCACACATGGCATAAACTACCTCACTAGTGGGCTCACTAGGTACACTATTCCCACTACCCATAACGTTGATCGTGGCCATCTCATAAACCTATACCTTCTTAGTCAATAGTATCAATTTTTTTATTAACATCCTCAAGCTCCCTCAAAGTTAGTTTTCCTTCTCTTTGCACATTCAATCTAGAGTTGGGATTTTGGGTCCCGGCTATGTCCCAATCCCTCACATTTTTAGCTAAGAAATCAAGATTCATAAGCCTCGTTTGGGATTTTCTCATAAAACTCCCCATTACACTTCGTCTTAACAAACCTTTTCAACTTCGGAGTAAGAGAAGTGAAGAAAATACTAATCACTCTCCATATTTCAAGACTGTGGTGGGGGCAAGAATTCACCTCTTTATACCTCTCCTAACATTGATAAAAGGTTTCGTTGACATGAGGCGTGTATTAGGAGACTAATCGCCTCAGTTTGATGCTCCAGAAAGTACTTTATTAGGAATGCACCTTGAAGGTGATCCCATGACACTATGGACCTACGACGTAATGAATTGAATCATGTTTTTACTCTATCCTTAGGTGAGAAGGGAAAAAGTTTTAGCCTCACGGTCTCAATTAGGCATTATTTTGGTCATCAAGGAAGGTGACACAAATATCGATGAACTCCTTAAAATGATCGTAGGATTGGTCCGCATCTAACCCTCTGAACTTTAAGATGAGTTACATAATCCCAAGCTTGAGACTCAACGCATGGTGGTTAGGATAGGGGACTGTGTACGAGTGTTGGCTATGATGAGTGGGGTTTAGGTAATCCCTAAGTTAGAATTGAGGCACTTGTGACTCCCCGAAGCTATGCCCGCTCCCGTTTCCTAGGAGACTCATGTTCTCCTTTTTCTCAATGTTAGGATGAAAGTTTGGTGGATTGGGAGGAAAAATTTTCGCATTCGGTGGAAGATTTCCATATTTCGTAAATCAGCCTGTAAGAACGAAGTGTGGAAGGATGACCTACTTGGGGTAAGGTCTCTTCTAAGTCTTTTGGTTAAATCCCTTCCCTAATGATGCATGTACAATGAATGCAAGATGCTATGAACCATAAATAGCACACTGCACCTTAACACATCATACACAAATAGTTTTCAATATTCCTCCTTCCGAACCTTCAATCTCCACATGCAAACACCACTAATTTAATATTCAATTCCTTCCAACCGAACCTCCAATTTCCTCATACAAAGCAATACCACCAATTTGAAGTTAAGCATGTAGGCCTAAGCTCCTCTAACAAATCCACCCAAGGATGAATGCAATGCAATCCACTTTAACAAGGTAAATTATTCTAAACTAGTTACACTAAGCTAACTAAGCACATAGACGATGGAACGTCGTTACTATAAGCACCTCATTTTTGCCCGCTTGGAAGTCTTCGGTCCGTCCAGACTTGAGTTCAAGTCAATATGAACATATTCTAGTTTTTCAGTCCTAATCCAGTCAATCCATCACTTCATGGGCCCGTAAGGCCCAAATAGAGGCAAAATGACCAAAATGCCCTTGGTGGCATTGTTCGGTCCAATTCCAGTAGGCACGTCTTCTCAAAGACGGTAAGTCCCCTTTTTCAAGTCCAATTTCAATTCCAATCTCTCCCTCAAGAAAGTTGATTCCTCGAGGTGGTAAGTCTATCTTGTCTGGCACGTTTCCGAGTAAACTTTTTAGAACGGCAAGTCCCTTCAAACCCGTCGACCGGAATGAGACCCCAAGTCCCCGAAATGGTAGAACTGTCTACCTTTGGCGCCTGCTAGCCCGCCAATGAGGAAATGTCCGTTTCGGCACGCCTTTTGAAAAAGTTGATTTCTCAGGCGCTAAGTCCATTTAGTAGCTTCCTGAGGTTAGGCAGTCTCGGGAATGATCGCGAACCATCAGAGTAGCGAAAATACTCGTAAACATCGCAACCATCAGAGTAGTGAAAATACTCGTAAACAGGTCGATATAGGGAATTGCCAACAAACCCCTATATCACGGGACCATCGTCAGAGTGGTGGAAACACTCAAAACCCGGGTCAACATCAATGTCTGCTAGCCCACTCCGGTGAAAAATGACCAAACTGCCCTTAGAGCCATTTTCGGCACGTTTCTTGAGATAGTACCTAAGTCCTCGGAACGGTAAGTCCACCCTTCCAAGATTATCCCAGAGATGATCTGGCATGATTAGGTGCCTTCCAGTCAGTTTCGGGCCAATTCCGAGACTTTTTGGTAAAGATGACCATTTTGCCCTTAGGCATCTGAACGCCTCAGGAGCCACACTAGCTTTGGGTATCAAACTGGTAACCTCCCGAGAATGCTTTTTATAGTATTTTTGGCCTTTCATTATCTTTTTGGATCATTCTAAGTCAATTCCGGCAAACCCGGTACAAAATAACTATTTTGCCCTTGGTGGCCTGATCGCCTCTTCTAGCCACACCGACTCTGGATATCAAACCGGTAACCTTTGGAAATATTCTAAATAATATTTCCAAACCTTGAGTCTTCTTTTGGGACAATCCGAGTCCGTCTCGACAGCTTTCTGGTCCGGTTGACCGTTTTGCCCCTAATGGCCCGGTCAACCCTTCCAATACATCTTGACATCACTATTCAAGTCTACTACCTCCGGGACATTGTTCTAAGTGTTCCTATCCCTTTCTGGCCTTCTAGGCTATTCCCGGTCCTCTAAATCCTTCCTGGACCTTCCGGAGCCACTCTTAGTGAAACTGGTACAGGCGCCCAAATCTTCTAAAGACACGTTGCTTGCCAACCTTAAAACTTTTCTAAGTGGCTGGCACTACTAGTAGTGGTGCCAATCCAAAAAAATGGTTTGGCGCCACTCCTAGTAGGGCCAGAAGGAATTTTGGCCTGGCGCCACTACAACAGGCGTCAGGTCATTCTTCTCTCTATAAATACAGAGCCTCTTCCAACGTGAAAGAGGCTCGCAAACTCAATCTGAAAATCCTATTATTCGATATACAGAGCTCGTAGCCTCCCTAAACCCTAGTCTTCTTTAGGTTTTCCAAACCCTAGCCACCATATACCAAACCCTAGCCTCCTATACACTCACATACACTCTTATACACTTATAGACTAGCTTCAAAGTCTCCATTGAAGACTTGAAGTGTTGCAACTTCGAAGCTCCTAAAGATCAAAGACAAGTTCTTGAAGACTGAAGCGAAGCAAGGACCGAAGCAAGAAAAGCAAGGAAGAAAAACAAAGCGCACAAAGCAAAGTCAAATAAAGAAGAAACAAGGTAGGCTCTCCATTTAAGTTTACGCATCTTTCCCCTCTCTCTTCTTTCTCTGAACCCACTTGGGTTTTCTTTTATTTTAATCCCCCATTTTCTTCCCCCCTTTCTTGCATGCTTAAAATAAGGGACTTTCCGGTCCATGTGTAGGATTAGCCTATTGGAGGTCACCGTGTCAGGGGCTTTCTTTTAGTCTAACCGGAGACCACGTGGGTTCGGCCTCCTTGATTATGTGGTGAAGACTTTAACCTTGTATGTTCACGACCCTAACTTGTATTGTGCATATCATGATCTTGCATTCCTCCAAAGTTTGTTTTAAACTTGTTTTCAAAAACTTGCATCAAAATTGTTTTCAAACTTGCATCAAAATTTTCTTTTTCAAAACTTGTTTTCAAAATCACAATCCTAAGGTGATTCTAGCCTTTTTATGGTTAGGGTTGCTTTAGGAAAGTGTTACATTTAAAGTGACCAATATGGTCCATATTTGCAAATCATTATTGTTTTCAAACCCACTATCTTAAGTGGTTCTAGCCTTCTTATTGTTAGAGTCGCTTTAGAAAAGTGAGATATTTTTATGGACTTTGTAAAAACTCTCTTTTTAAATCCTCTTGAAAATCTCCTTTTCAACTTATTTTCTAAAAACTCTTCTCAATCTTCTCCCTAAAATTGTTTTCTAAAAAAACTCACTTTAAAAAATCTATTTTCTAAAACTTCTTTTTAAACTCTTTTCCAAAACGCTCTCTTCAAAATTCACTTTCTAAAAATGCTCCTTAGGTTTCCTTCCCAAAAACTCTTTCTAGGATTCCCTTCCAAAATCTTTCTTTCCAAAAATTCACTTTCCAAAAACTCTTTCCTTGGAGCCCAAGTTAAACCCTAAAGCTAACGATTAGGAAACCCTAATTTTCTTTCTTAAAACATGACTTCCATTTTGGCCTCAAAACTTAGGTTTCCAAAACCTCTTTCTTTACATCTAAATCCTAGGTTTCCAAAACTTATTTTCTACATCAAAACTATAGTTTTCTAAATTTAGGATTTCTAAAAACTTCACCTTCCAAATCCATGTCAAATCAAATCCTCCGTTTTAGGAAACCAAATCCAATTTCTCCGTTTAGGAAACTAGATCCCATCCTTCGTTTTTGGAAACAAAATCAAAACACCTCTTTTAGAAACAAAATCCAATTCTTTGTTTTAGAAAATAGGAATCTCAATCCTTCCTAGTCTAAACCTTTTCTAATCCACTCATTCCTAATTTCATACTTTCCTAAACTTTAAGTTTCCAAAACTTAAACATTTAAACCTTTCCTTAAACTTTAAACTTTCAAATCCTTCTTAATCTAAACCTTCCCTAATTCCAACCTTTCCTAAATTCCATACCTTTCCAAATCTTAACTTTCCAAATCTAACTTTTCAAATCTTTCTAAACTTCCAAACTTTCTAAATTCGAAACTTTCTAAATCTTAAACTTTCTAAATTTCAAATCTTTCTTACTTTAAACCTTTCCTAATTTAAAACTTTCCAATTTCAAAACCTTTCCTATCTTAAACTTTCCTAATTCGAAATCTTTCCTATAATGTAACTTTCCTAAATCGAAACTTTCCTAAAATGAAACTTTTCTAAAACGAAACGTTCCTAAAATGAAACCTTTCCTAATCCGAGTCTTTCCTAAATCTTCCAAGTCAAACATTCGAGTTAAATCTTTCTTAAACCTCAAGTCTTTCCTAAATCTCATCTTTCCTAAGTCTAAGTTTTCCAAAGTTTTATCTTTCCAAATCTAATCCAAGTTCTCTTCCAAGGGTCAAATCCTCTTTCAAATTCAATTCTAGGTCTAAGTTCAATCCTGATTTCGAATCCTCTATTCCCTTTTTCAAATTAAAATCTCTTCTTCCAATCAAACCTTCTATTTCCAATCGAACTCTTGTCTGAACTACGACTGACCTGATTCCTCCAAAATGATTCATAGGCAACCCTCCTGGGTGCGGTCACAACCTTTTTTTTTTTTTTCCAACTTCCAATTCCATTATCTATTTTCAAGTTTCCAATTCCAAAAATCTGTTTTCAAATCTCTATTTTCAATTTCTAAAACTTTCTAATTTCAAATCTATCTTTTCAAATCTCTTTAAATCAAATCAATTTTTTTTCAAATCTATTTCCAAATTAATTTTCCAACTCCCTTTTTCAATTGCATTTAGATATCATGCATCATGTCTTTTTAAACATTCTTTTTTTTAAAGTGGATAAGATTGGACATTGGTTAGTAAAAGACTCTCATAGGTGAATTTAGGGTGAATAAACATGTAGGTACCGCAAGGGTGGGGTAGGGTGACAGCTTAGTGCGTCTTCCCTACACGTAACCAATCTCCGAACCTTAGATCACTGTTTTTGAAAGACCAAAACGGAGTTATTTTTCTAAAAAAGACTTAAATATTTTCCGAAGGTTGCCAAACAACCTGTTTTCTTAAAAACCCTCTCTTGAGGTAGTATTTTCAAAAATCGTTTTCAAAAACCTTAAGTGTAGTCTTCGGATTGTGCTTAGTTTTTAGGTGACCTAACTCACCTTAATCAAGTTAGGTGGCGACTCCAAATGTTTTTCAAAAGCCCTTTATTCAAATTAATGTTTAATTTAAACCTAGTTGCACTCATTCTTTTAGAAGGATGAGTTCTAACGAGAGAGTACAGTATTTTTTCCGCTTGTGTGTGTATTCCTCGAGTGCGAAAAATCTGGGCACGACAGTTACCCAATGCCTAAACCAAAGATATCATTGTGTTGTAGATGATGGAGAAGTAAACCACGTGTTGCATCAACTCAAGGTTCGTCCAAGCTTGCCTTTGCCTTCAATTTTTCGGCAGCGGCACTATAAACTTGATTCACTGATTGCACTCAAAAAGTGTAATTATAACATTTTAATTTGTGTTTTGTTAGCCTTAGTTTAGGAGTTTATATGCCTCTTTAGTTAGATTTTAGTATTAACTAAGCTTATTTTGCTTTGTATAGGTTTTAAGCTTGAATCGGATGATTTTAATCGCATTTCGGATGAAGGGAGAATGAGTTTGCTATCAGAGTACAAGTTACTGAAGATGTGGTACAAGCTGCTGAAACATGCATAGCTGAAACTTTAGAAGGCTATATCTCTCAAACCAGAAGTGCTATTGGGGTCCGTAATATATGCTACCATGACTACTAAAAAGTGTTAAAACATTCGAATGGCCATTCAACTGGTCTATAAAGGCATTTTAGCGTTTGAATCAGGTTCACAAGGCGTTAGCTAGGCATTCGAACCCCTAGCTAACGGTTCGGGCAGCTCTGTTATTTTTCAACCTATTTAAGGTCGTTTTTGGCCTAAATTTGGGGATCTCATCTTATTTTTAGAATTTTTAGGAGTAGTTCTAGAAAGAGAAACTATAGATACCATTGTAATTTTTTATTTTCATTGGTGTAGGAGTTGCTTTAGATAGAGAAATCCTTGGTTTTTACCTTGTAATAGCTAGATTTCAATACAAATTACTTTGAATTCTTCAATTTCTTTTCAATTTCTCTAGTATTTTGCAATGGTAATGAGTAGCTAAGCTATCTCTTGGGTTCAATTGAAAAAATACCTCAAGATCTTCAAGTCTTCAATGAACGTAATTAGATCTTCAAAGCTTAAATTCTAATTTCTTTAATTTTTATCAATTGAGCCTCACATCCTTAAGAAAGCCTAGGTCCTTGACTAAGTTTAGTAACCTCAATGCACAATCTTTGAATTGGTATTGGGTTTGCACAAATCAATGGTATGAACTTATGGATCTTCAATAGAAAACCAATTATAAGGCCAATTGATAATGAATTTCTAAATTCTATAATCAAAACCTTCCAAATCAAAGATCTATGTAGAGACCTTTGATTTGAGTTATAAAACCTCATTTACTTGTAGAAATTAGGTGATTAGACCAATTGAATCCAAGACCTACTATTAATTGTTTTCAACTTAGTTTTACTTGCTTTCATAGTGGATTAAACGATCAAACTCCAACCTCAAACATTGCTTGATCAACAAAAGACATGAAATTCTCAGTAAACTGTGCTAAAGCCCACTCGTTGCTATTTGATTCAAGATAGTTTAGTATTCTTTAAGTGTTGGTAGCCTATATTTGGCTTGGTCCTCGAGAAAATTGACTCTAGTACTCGTTGAATTTATATTTCAATCGCGATGCCCATTCTCTTGCAGGAGCTTAACATACAATATCTTAAAGAGCGATTCAAGTTTTAGTGCAATTATCGGGGACCAAAGGCACGAAGACAAACACTAAAGGACCTTGGGTTGAAGAGTGATTGGTGGATTGGATCTCCACCACATCTACTACAACGGAGTAATCTTTGGCTAAGGCCATAGGTAACTTCGTTCCACCCTTTTGTGTGATAGCATGATAAATTTTAATTTTTTATTCTCTTTTATTTTATGATTATTTTTGTTTGATTAGTATAAAATTTTGCTTAGCATTGAAAATTCAATCGATGGATAGCAATTGGTGGATAGACTTGTGTACTATATGCTTATTGGTGGTATTGTCTTTGCATAAGAAGATTGGAGGCTCGGTTGGATTGAAATTGAAATTGCTTGAATTGGTGGAAATTTTTATGTGGAGATTAGAGGGTTTGGAAGAAAATTGGTGGTTGAGGATTGTGAATTGACTTGTTGAGGCGCGGAATGTCAATTTGTTTGTGCATTGCATAATATTTTTGTATTGGTGACTCAACCAATGGGTATTCAAGAGTGAACCCCAATAACCATTTCATTATGCTTGGTGGCTCATTTTCTCACACATCATCTCTACACATTGACATAGGCATAATGTAATACTCTTCTCAATAGGTTAAGAATGATGGTAATGGGAGCGTACATGGTTATGGTGGTGCGAAAGCACCTCCTTGTTAGTCTCTTAGAGACTACATTCAAGCTAATAAGAATAGGACCCAAGAACCATCTTCCCAGTCTCTTAGAGATTGAATTCAATCTAATGGCCGAATAGATCCTTTTGTACCAACCTACAATCTGGGGTGGTTTGACCAATTTAACCTTGTAAGAGTATGTCATTTCATTACATGAAAAAGTTTCACCCGGTAATGTTGATGATGACTTCATTAGTTAGAGATAGAGTTTAGACACCATTTGTAGGAGCATGTCATTTCATTACATGTATCTAAAACTCTATTGTTTATAGTTGATGTCATTTTTAAGTTTCATTGTTATATATTTCTTGGGTTTTACTTCAAATCTCTTTATGGTGTATTGATTACTCTCAGATATTATATTGGTTGTTGATTTTTCAATTAATTGGGATGTTCAGTAGAGGTTGAATTATCTTGTGGTTCTAGCACTTTACTTTTCTAGTTTTAGCACGTTTTCCATATGCTTCATGACTATCTCTTGTTATTCATGGTGGATATGTGGATTCTTTATTTCTGGGAAGCATAACAACATTTGTGAAAGTGCAACTCGAGATTAGAAGATAGGAGTTTATGCATGTATCTTTACTCAAGTTAATGTTGGTTCACTCTTTACACCTAACACATTGTGGGGTTGCATCATTCATGCTTAAGTAGAGGGGATTACATTTTTATGCACAATTATGTTATATTACTTCATTTATTGCTATCTTGTGCTTTATTATTTTTCAGAGCGATTACATTTACTCAAGGATTAATTTTGCACCCTCATTTTGCTTTAATAGTTCATTATGTTTGCATTTGGTTCATGAGTTGAGTATTCATTACGAAAATTGACACTTATACTCTATTGCGTTCTATGATTGTGTACTTTGGACATGATTCTGCCCTTGTTTTTCTTGCAAACTGGTGTTCTCTTCAATTTGTTAATCAACACACTCTTCACGTGTAAAGAGGCACACTATAGTCCATTTTTTCTTAGTGAGATCTAAGGTCGAACTTAGAAAAGCATATGCAAAAGAGATAAGAAAAAATGGAATTAGAAAATCAACAAACTAATAAATTCCCAAAATGAGTTAAAAGCATTGCAAATTTCATGATTGTTGGTTGGTTTGATTTCAAAGGGAAAAGTAAATTAGATTAAAAACAACTAATTTGCAAAAGAGAAACAACAAAGAGAATTACTTAGCATTAATCTAGCATTAGTGACAATTCTGGTTTTCCAAGAAGGTTTTAAAACACTTGAATCCATCTTAACTCAATGAGTGTAATTTGGATGATTTGGAAATGAAGATTAATAAAAATGGATACACATCAATTCTTTACAATTATTCCAAAATTACATGCCATTTGAGTGAACACTACCAAAACCATAACCTAAGAATGGCTAGTTGCCAAGATGATATAATAGTATTGACTGTAACTATGTAATTCAGATTTCTAGGGTTCGAGAAAAATCCTTTAAAGAAGAGTTACCAATTGATACAGAATTTTACTTAAACTTTTAGTTATGTTTTCTTAGGCCATTGTAGTAGATTACCATGCATTTCAATCATCAATTGAATGTGAACGATAATTACTATAACTCTAAGAAAGCAATTCCATAAGGAGAAATCAATACATCAACAACTCTTAACTAAATTTAGGATTTAAACATTAAAAACATAAAATACTTTCTTGTTCGACCGTTTATGTCACCGTGAGTAGACTAATACCAAGAGGAGAGTCAGCCTATTATCTTTTCACAATATCCACAAATAACAACCATTATAATGCAGAAATTTGAGAAGAAAGATGAAGGACAATGAAGATCCAAATCTCTCTCAATTGTTTTTCCTCTCTCCCCCTCAATTTTTCCTAAAGATTCTTCTCTAAAATGCTCAGCAAAACCGTCCTTAATAACCTCCCCGGAGTTGGTTTAGCCCTCAATGCCCAAAAATAGGAGAACATGTGCAATTCGCGAACTGCATAAACCACCCGACCGTGCACACCGCGCACGGTCCCTGGTTCTTCCACTTTCCAACTACTGTTTGGTTCCATGCTTGTCCATCTTCTTCCCAAAGCATCTCCAAGCTTGTATAAACTCCATTTAAGCTCCATTTTCCTACAAAACACAAGCTTAAACCAATCAATCGGTTCATGCATTTAAATCATCTAATTAACATGTTTAGCTATGCAAACGCATCATAAATGTTGGGTAAAAAATCATAATTTCTATACATAATCACACCCCCCAACTTGAACAATGCTAGGCCCTAGCATTTGCATAGCTTAAAGAACAGTTAGATAAAACTAGTTAAACTTCATTCCTCACTGGCAATGATCAGGATCCTTCAAGAACACATAGCTATTTGTACAAGTCAATCAGTTATATTTTGCATTAACACACTCCAACTTCATTCATATCATTAACCTCAAGAATCAATAGTATAGTAAGTTCAGAGGATAATATCAAATTTATCTACTCATGAACAATGCAACGATAGTTTTCATTCTAGAATGCAATACCCAATTATCAGGATCTCTATCTAGAACCATAAATCAAATACATTGATCAGATTTGATTTCAAATCTCACTGGTATACTCTCTGAAAAACAAGATATATGAATTACCTCAGGTTGCATCTAGGAAAGAAGTTTTGTTAAACCAAAATCAAGCAAGATGCAACTTCATTCAAAGATGTTCATATGCAAGAATATCGGAATTGGCATGACCTCATGAAACTAAATGTATGCAATTGGGTTGTAATGATAAAAAAATGGAATGCATTTATCTCCTAATTTTTTAACTTTCACCTTAACTTGGGTGTTTCAGGACTTTGTATGGGTTGTAATGGGGCTTGGGACAAGGTAGGAATATCTAGGAAAGAGGCTAATTTCTCAACTTCAATTGACTTTCTCTTCTTAAACTCAACTTGCAGTCTTATATACTATAACAAAATGCAACTAACAGGTAACTATTTACATTGACTGTACAAAACTATAGATACAATGTTTTTCTTTTTTCTTTTTTCCAACAAGCTATGAACAAAATAAACAATAAAGACTTTGATGAAGTACTAGATCAATCCACATAAACCTCTTGTATTTCCAATTCCCATTTTTTACAATTTCCATTCATTCTTATCTCTGCTTCCAACTTCAAATGGGCTTTTAGAAAAGATTTGGAGTCGCCACCTAACTTGATTAAGGTGAGTTAGGTCACCTAAAAACTAAGCAAAATCCGAAAATTACACTTAGGGTTTTTGAAAACGATGTTGAAAATATCTCCTCAAGAGAGGGTTTTTAAGAAAACAGGTTGTTTGGCAACCTTCGGAAAACATTTAGCCCTTTTTGAAAAATAACTCCTTTTTGGTCTTTGAAATCAGTGATCCTAGGTTCGGAGGTTGGTTACGTGTAGGGAAGACGCACTAAGCCATCACCCTACCCCGCCCTTTCGGTACATACATGTCAATCTACCCTATATTCACCTATGATAGTCTTTGACTAACTATAGTTCAATCCTATCCACTTTGAAAAACAATGTTTAAAAAGAAACTAGCATGATGCATGATATGCATGTGCAAGAAAAGGGATTTGGTTTGAAAAGAATTTGATTTGATTTGAAAAGAAAGAGATAGAAGCTTGAATTTGGAAAGAAGATTTTGGGAATTGAAAATAGAGATTTGAAAATAGAAATTTGAAATTGGAAATTTGAAAATAGATTGGAGATTTGGAAAGATTTTGGAATTTGAAATTTGGAAAATATAGAGGAATTTGAAATTTAAAAGAAGTTGTGACCGCACCCATGAGGGTTGCCTACGTATCTTTTTGGAGGAATCAGGTCAGTCGTAGTTCGGACAAGAGTCCGATTGAAAAGAGATTGAATTGAATTGAAAGATTGAGAGATTGAACTTTGAATAGAGGATTGAAAATTGGAATTTGAAATTTTGGAATTGAAAAGATTGAATTTTGATTTGAAAAGATAGAACTTGGAAGAGAGATTTAGAATTATTTTGGAAAGATGGAGGTTTAGGAAACCTAGACTTAGGAAAGAGAAGAGACTTAGGAAAGATTCGACTTGACTTGGAAGGTTTAGGAGATTAGGAAAGATTGGATTTAGGAAATGTTTGAATTAGGAAAAGGTCCGATTTAGGAAAGTTTCGAATTAGGAAAGGTCTGATTTAGGAAAGTTTCGAATTAGGAAAGTTTCATGTTTGGAAAGTTTCGAATTTGGAAAGTTTTCACTTTAGGAAAGTTTTGAAATAGGAAAGTATTGAATTTAGAAATGTTTTGAATTAGGAGAAGTTTAGTTTAAGAAAGGCTTAGAATTTAGAAAGTTTCAAGTTAAGAAAGTTTTGAATTTTGGAATGTTTTGAAAATAGGGAAGTTTTGGAAGTAGGGAATGTTTGAATTAAGAAAGTTTCAACTTAAGAAAGTCTTGAATTAAGAAAGCTTTGAGTTTAGAAAAGTTTTAGATTTAGAAAGATGTTGAAGTTTTGGAAAGTTTAGAATTTAGAAAGTTTGGAAGTTTAGAAAGATTTGAGATTAGGAAAAGGTTCGAGTTTAAGAAAGATTTGAAAACTTAGGTTTGAAAAGTTAAGATTTGAAAAGAAGGTAGAATTAGGAAAGAGTTGAATTTTAGAATTTTAGGAAAGATTTTTATGTTCAAGTTTTGAAAACTTAAGGTTTAGGAAAGGAGAAGTTTAGGAAGGAGTTGAATTAGAAAAGAGTTGGATTAGGAAGGGATTGGATTTGGTTTCTAAAAAAAAAGGTTGGATTTTGTTTTCAAAAACGGAAGATTGGATTTGATTTCCTAAATGGGAATATTTGATTTGGTTTCTTAAAAGGAAGATAGAATTTGGCAAGGATTTGGAAAGGGAGATTCTAGAAACCCTAGATTTGGAAAATTCTAGTTTCGACGTAGAAAATAGGTTTTGGAGACGTGTATAGTTTGGATGTGAAAACAAGAAGTTTTGGAAACCTAGGTTTGGGGCAAAGTTTGAAAATCATGTTTTTGGAAAGAAAATTAGGGTTTCCTAATTGTGAGTTCTAGGGTTTGATTTGGGCTCTAAAGAGAGAGGATTTTTGGAATGTGCATTTTTGAAAACGAAGGTTTTCTAAAAGGGAATCCTAGGGAGGAGTTTTTCGAAAGAGAAGGAGTTTTTGGAAAGTGTGTTTTTGGAAACGAAGATTCTAGAAGGAAAATCCTAGAGGGAAATTTCTAAAAGGAAGATTTTGGGAAGAGAGTTTTTAGAAAGATTTTTAGGGAGCGTTTTTGAAAAGTGGATTATGGGGATAGCAATTTGGAAAGGAGTTGAAAAAGGAGGTTTTGAAAAATAGATTTTTGTAAAGAGTTTTTAGAAAATAATTTCAGAAAGGAGAGTTTTAGGAAAGTATGTTAAAAAAGAGATTTTGAGGAAGAGGGATTTGAAAGGAGAGTTTTTTGGAAGGTGTAAAAGATCTCACTTTTCTAAAGCGATTCTAACCATAAGAAGGCTAGAACCACTTTAGGAAAGTGGTTTTGAAAACAACAAGATTTGAAAATATGAACCATATTGGTCACTTTAAATGTAACATTTTCCTAAAGCAATCCTAACCATAGAAAAGCTAGAATCACTGTAGGATTGTGGTTTTGAAAACAAGTTTTTGAAAAGGGAGTTTTGATGCAATTTTGGAAACAAGTTTGAAAACGATTTTGAAAACAACTTTGAAAACGATTTTGAAAACAACTTTGAAAACGATTTTTGGAAGATGCAAGATCATGATATGCACAATGTAATTTTAGGTTCGTGAATATACAAGGTTAAGACTTCACCACATAATCAAGGGGGCCGGATCCACGTGGTCTCCGGTTAGCCTAAAGGAAAGCCCTCGACACGGTGACCCTCCGATAGTCTAATCCTACACATGGACCGGGAGTCCCCTTGTTTCAAGCATGCAAAGAAAGGTGGGGGAAAGAGATGGGGGATTAAAATAGAGAAAACCCAAGTGGGTTAGGAGAGAGAAGAGAGAGGGGGAAGTGCAAACATTTAAATAGAGAACCTACCTTGTATCTTATTTATTTTACGCGCCTTGCTTTCTTCGATCTTCGTCTTGATCTTCGTCTTCAATATTCAAGAGTCGCCATTAATCTTCAAACTTCAGATTGCAACTCTTCAAGTCTTTGAAGGAGGGTTGAAGGTTAGTGTAGGAGTGTATGGGAGTGTGTATGAGTGTTTAGGAGGCTAGGGTTTAGTGTATGGTGGTTAGGGTTTGGAAAACTTAGGGAAGCTAGGGTTTAGGGAGTGCACGAGCTCTGTATATCGAATTATATGATTTTTAGACTGAGTTTACGGATCCTTTTCACGTTAGAGGAGGCTCTGTATTTATAGAGGTTGGATAACACTGGGGCCTGTTGTAGTGGCGCCAGGCCAGAATTTACACTGGCGCCACTAGGAGCGGCGCCAGCCATTTAGGAAATATTTAAGGTTGGCAAGCAACGTATCTTTGACTAGATTTGGGCGCCTGTACTAGTGACTACCATGCAATTTTTAGCCTGGCTTCACTAGGAGTGACTTCGGAAAGTCTGGGAATGATTTGAAGGAGCAGGGAATGACCCGGAAGGCCGAAAAAGAGCAGGAACACTTAAAATAGTGTCCTGGAGGTATTTGACTTGAGAAATGAGGATAAGATGGGTCGGAAAGGTTGACCGGGCCTTTAGGGGCAAAACGGTCAATCGGACCGAGAAACTATCGGGACAGACTCGGACTGTCCCGGAAGAAGGCTTGGAATCTGGAAACATTATTCAGAATGTTCTCAGAGGTTTTCGGTTTGATTCCTAGAGCCGGCGTGGTCGGAAAAGGAGACCGGCCTACTAGGGGCAAAACGGTCATTTTTGTACCGGGTTTGCCGGAACTGACTCGGAATGATCCGGAAAGATAAAGGAAGGTTGAGAATACTATAAAAAGTAGTCTCAGGAGGTTACCGGTTTGATACCCAGAGCCGGTGTGGTTGAAAAAAGAGATCGGCCCACCAGGGGCAAAACGGACATTTTGTACCGGGTTGGCCGAAACTGACTCGGAATGATCCAGAAAGGTAAAGGAAGGTTGAGAATACTATAAGAAGTAATCTCAGGATATTACCGATTTGATACCCAGAGCCGGTGTGGTTCTCAGGGCATTTGGATGCCTAGGGGCAAAATGGTCATCTTGACCGGAAAGTCTCGGAAAAGGTCCAAAGGGCAGTTTGGTCATTTTTCACTGAAGTGGGCTAACAGACACTGGTGTTGACCTGGGTTTTGGTGTTTTCGCCACTCTGACGGCGGTCGTCGTGACATAGGGGTTTGTTGGCAATTCCCTATATCGACTTATTTGTGAGTATTTCTGCTACTCTAACGGTTGTGATATTTACGAGTATTTTCGCTACTCAGACCGTCTCGAGGAATAAACTGTCTTGAGAGAGGGATTGGAAAAGGGTTTTACCGCTTTCGAAAAGACGTCCCTGGGTTGGAACCGTCTCGAGGAATAAACTGTTTCGAGAGAGGGATTAGAAAGGGGACTTATCGTCTCTGAAAAGACGTGCCTGGGTTGGAACCGTCTCGAGGAATAAATTGTCTCGAGAGTGGGATTGGAAAGGGGACTTACCGTCTTCAAAAAGACGTACCTGATTTGGAACCGTCTCGAGGAATAAACTGTCCCGAGAGAGGGATTGGAAAGGGGACTTACCGTCTTCGAAAAGACGTGCCTGTTTGGAACCGTCTCGAGGAATAAACTGTCTCGAGAGAGGAATTGGAAAGGGGTCTTATCATCTCCAAAAAGACGTGCCTGGATTGGAACCATCTTGAGGAATAAACTGTCTCGAGAGAGGGATTGGAAAAGGGACTTACCGTCTTCGAAAAGACGTGCCTGGATTAGAACCGTCTCGAGGAATAAACTGTCTCGAGAGAGGAATTGGAAAGAGGTCTTATCATCTCCAAAAAGACGTGCCTGGATTGGAACCATCTTGAGGAATAAACTGTCTCGAGAGAGGGATTGGAAAGGGGACTTACCGTCTTCGAAAAGATGTGCCTGTTTGGAACCGTCTCGAGGAATAAACTGTCTCGAGAGAGGAATTGGAAAGGGGTCTTATCATCTCCAAAAAGACGTGCCTGGATTGGAACCATCTCGAGAAATAAACTGTCTTGAGAGAGGGATTGGAAAGGGGACTTACCGTCTTTGAAAAGACGTGCCTGTTTGGAACCGTCTCAAGGAATAAACTGTCTCGAGAGAGGGATTGGAAAGAGGTCTTATCATCCCCGAAAAGGCGTGCCTGGATTGGAACCATCTCGAGGAATAAACTGTCTTGAGAGAGGGATTGGAAAGGGGACTTACCGTCTTCGAAAAGACGTGCCTGAGTTGGAACCGTCTCGAGGAATAAACTGTCTTGAGAGTGGGATTGGAAAGGGGACTTACCGTTTTCGAAAAGACGTGCCTGATTTGGAATAGATTTACCGTCTCGAGAAATCAACTGTCTCAAGAGAGGGGTTGGAATCGGAAAGGAAAGGACAATGCCCCTAAGGGCATCTTGGTCATTTTGCCTCTATTTGGGCCTGGTGGGCCCGGAGGTGATGGACAGACGGGATTTGGACTTAGAGAGTTGGTTTCGGTTGGAAAACTCCCACAGTGACTTGAAAACAAGTCTGGATGGAGTGTAGACTGCCGAGCGGTCAAAAATAGGGTGCTTACAATTGCTCAAAGGAGAAAGAAATGCCTAAGTTCATCCCCAAGTTGTGGTAAAATCCAAATGGAAAATGGAACCGTTCCTATTAAGATCCTTACACCCATATGCATTTTCAAGTTAAATGATGAAGTCATTGAACAAACATAATGCAAGAAAGAATGAGAATTTATGTTTTACTATCAAGAACAATAGCTTTAGGCATAATTCTCACTCACATTTAAATCTCCTTTCTTCCAATGTTCTGATTCATGATTGAAGATAGACTTCCCAACTTAAGGATATGCATCAAAGTGAAATCTCAAAGATCTAAAAACATTGTTCACAAAAGAGATAAATAAGATATTAACCTTGAACCAATTTTTGCTTAAGATTCTCAATGCTATAAAAAAATAAGTTCATCAATATTCAACATTTCAAAACAATCCATCAAATTCAACTAAGTGTTCTTTCCAAATCCTTTCATGCCAGCATCAATCCAGATTCACAGAAATATATATATATATATATATAAAGAAATCCTAACAAGATAAGAGAAACAACCATAAAGAGAAACTACAACTACTTATTCACAACTACTTCTAGATGCTAACATGAGTCTGATAAAAAAATATAAAATAACTATAAAGCATGATCAGACTTGATGTCACCTGATCTCGCTAAGGCGGATCCTGAGGTGGTGGAGGATATCCACACTGACCAGCAATGTATTGCATTATGTTAGTCTATGTAGTCATCTGGTCTTCCATCCTCTGTCTCCATGCTAGATCATCCCTCTTATCCAGCTCAAACTGATTGAACCTTTGATCGAGACTCTGAAGCATACTCTCGTGAGCTAGGAGTATCTCTCTATCAGTCTGAGTGTCAAAAGATGGTAGATAATGTTTGGCACCCGCTCTAGAAGCTTGCCCTCCACTAGGACCTCCTATCTCGTCCTCTTCTTCTTCCCCCTCTTCATCACTATCTTCCTCTCTTGATCCTCCTCTTCTTTGTCTTTTCCTCCGCAATTGAGCTTCAAATCTTGCCTTTGTATTTGAGCCAATGGGTCCCTTTGGAAGCTTTGGAATATCTCTCCCTGTTACTTCCACTCCAACATCTAAAATTGCTTTTGTTACTAAATGTCCAAATGGAAGGTCAGCTTTCTTGTTTTGTCCCTTGGTATACATCATAGATCTGAAACCAAATGTAACTCTTAAGATCAATAGACATATTACTCACCACGACAAACATAAATTTAGCTCGAAAATCTGTTAAATCTTGACTTCGGAATGAAGGAACAAAGGATGCTGAGATTGCCTCAAAAAGATTATAATATTGAAGTTTGAGGTATCTCTTCGATATAGCTATGGTGGTGTTCTCCTATCTCTCCCCTTCTTACAACAATACATTCCTCACAATGTCCATGGAGGGGGTTCCCACAGACAGATATTGGTATTGGGGTCTCGTCACTTTTTGGAGCCCACACATCCTTGCAATACTACTTAGAGTGATCACCGCCTCATGCCC
Organism: Euryodendron excelsum; assembly: GCA_033060915.1. Lineage (NCBI taxonomy): Eukaryota > Viridiplantae > Streptophyta > Magnoliopsida > Ericales > Pentaphylacaceae > Euryodendron > Euryodendron excelsum. The sequence continues at coordinate 29,845,944 of CM065385.1, read as the reverse complement.
CCGAACTATTGATCTGAGCTTCTCTTTCCCTTTCTTCGATTCATCCTCTTGCATGTTAGAGAAAAATTCTCTATACAATTCTAGATATCCTTTCCCACACATGCTAATGTAATCTACCCATTGTCTTTTTATGAAATTTTCGAAGAGCGGATCATCCTCTGAAATGATATACTTTCGTTCCATGCAAATTTTCCTTTTTATCCAGAGATCTTTATATCTATTAAACTCTAGTTCACTAAGAAATTCATACGCAATGATACGAAAGCCCCACAATGAAGATGCCATCTACATAAAGCAAAGAGAGAATTTTCATCATTTAGAATGTCTTTAAGAATCCATGTAAGAACAATTGATTAGCCAATTCTCAACAAAATGTATTTAAAAGTATTATCTCAAAAATTTATACGTGGACTCTTAACCCACTTTGCAAGATACCCATTTAGTCCAACACTCACAAATCACATTCTTCAACAACCTTCCAATAACACATTTAGCACTTAAGTTTACAAATTCCATCAACTCCTCATTTCAATCCAATAACATCTCCAACAACCAATTCAAATTCAACATTCAACACACAATTCATAGGAATTTCAAAAATACAAATTTTCATACAATGTTCATTCACTTCAACTCCTAAATTTCTCCAAATTCACCAATTAGATAAGCCCATCATTCTTATGCACAAAAATAACTCACATTATGTTTCCATCTTGTTTAGAACAAGTTTCTTAACACACAATACAAGATTCAACCAAAAAAAATTTGAAGGAAATACCCATTTTCGGCCAACTTGGAGACAAATTTTTAAACTCACTAAAAAATGATGGAATACACCATGTAAACACTTGTATTCAACCCACAAAGCAAGTATAAGAAAGTTTAAACAAGTCTCATGAACATACCTTGCACAAAGAAGATGAAATATGGAAACCCTAACTTTGAATCTTCAACCCAAATTCTCCAAAAGCTTGTAAATCAAAGGTTATAATACCTAAATCTACAAGTTTTAAGAAGTTTTTATGCAAGAAATCGAAGATTCAAGGGTTATTTTGGAGTTTGAAGAGAGTTGAGAGACTTTGGGGGTGATTTTCAATGGGCTTAGGAAAGAGAGGAGTTGCAGAAAATGAGAGAGAGGGGAAGAAATAGGGCTGCTAAAACAACTCCACCGTGCGCATGGTCCCTACAATCTACCAAAATTTTTTTTTAAAAAAACATAAACCATGCCCACGGTCCATGGCCATTGTTTTAACGTGGGAACGGTCCTTGGACACTGGATTTTGCAATTTAATGGCCAAAAGTGACCAAAAATGATCACAAAGGAACCGAAACGACCAAAAAGTAACAACACCTAGAATAACACAAAAACACTTAAAATAAAATAAACATATTACCAACTTCATAACAAAAACACCTAAAACAATCTGAACCCTTTCCTAAAACTAGATTAAATCAAAGAAAACATACACACATTCTAACACTTAGCCAAGAAATTTTTTTTGATTTTCCGTTTTTTGATTTTTTTTTCTTTTTCCTTTGTTTTTTATTTTTTATTTGGTTATATCAGAACAAACACACAATTAGGAAACAAATACAAAACATAAAATGTTCCCCCCAAACTTGAATCACACATTGACCGCAATGTGACATAACAAGTAAAGAAAGGTACAAAAGACAACACCTACACTAAACACTATGTACAAATGACACATCAATCACTTAATCTTGATCAAGTAGTGGATCTATGAGATCCACACTCTCAATTAATCTAACCTCTCCTTCGACATATGGCTTCATTTGGTGACCATTCACCTTGAATATTTCACCATTTTTGGGATTTTCCAATTCAACAACTCCGAAGTCGGACACATGTTTGATTATAAACGGTCCACTCCACTTGGAATGAAGTTTACCTGAAAATAACCTCAACCGGGAATTGAAAAGAAGAGCTTTTTGGCCTATATTAAAAGTCTTTCTCCTAATGTGAGAATCATGAAGAGTCTTCATTCTCTCTTTAGATAACTTAGCACTCTCATAGGCATCCAACCTCAACTCCTCAAGCTCAACCAAATGAAGCTTTCTATAGAGACCGGCCTCGTCAATATTGGCATTACAAGATCAAATCGCCCAATAGGCCTGATGCTCCATTTCCATAGGTAAGTGGCATGATTTTCCATAAACCAAACGGTAAGGAGACATCCCTAAAATTGTCTTATATGTTGTTCGATATACCAAAGTGCATCCGGAACACATTGAGACCCATCTTTCCTATTAGGATTAACAGTTTTTTTTTCCAAAATCCCTTTTATCTCCCAATTAGCTAGTTTCACTTGACCATTAGTTTGGGGATGATGGCTTGTACTAACCTTGTGAACTACCCCATACTTCTGCATTAAATTACTAACCGGTCTATTACAAAAATGAGACCCTCTATCACTAATCACTGCTCGTGGCATACCAAACCGAGAGAAAATGTTCTCTCTTAAGAATTTAAGCACTACCCCATGATTATTTGTTCTAGTTGGTTTTGCCTCAACCCATTTAGATACATAATCAATAGCCACAAGCAAATATAAAAATCCATCAGAACTAGGGAATGGTCCCATGAAGTCCAATCCCTAACAATCAAAGATTTCTATAATGACTATAGGATTCAAAGGCATCATATTTCTCCTAGTAAGACCTCCAAGTCGTTGACAACGATCATAAGCCACACAATGAGCATGCATATCTTGAAACATAGTAGGCCAATAAAATCCACTTTGCAAAATCTTAGCCAAAGTTTTCTTAGATGAAAATGACCTCCACATGCATAAGAATGACAAAAAGCTATAACACTCTCAAACTCATCATCTGGGACACATCTCCGAATCACTTGATCCGAGCAATATTTGAAAAGAAATGAGGAGTCCTAAAAGAAAGTCCAAACATGTTTCAAAAACTTTTTGCGATCTCAAGCATTCCAATGTGTAGGCATATCACCTGTGGCAAGAAAATTTGCTATATTTACATACCGTGGTGTAGAAATGAGTGCATATGCATGAACACGTAGAATTTGCTCATCGGGAAAAGTCTCATTAATGGGAATGGACTCTTCATCACATAAATAAGGCAATCGGGATAAATGATCAGCTACAACATTGTCCACGCCTTTTTAACTCTTACATCTATGTCAAACTCTTGCAACAAAAAAATCCATCTTATAAGCCTTGGCTTGGTATCCTTCTTGGACATCAAATACTTAATGGTAGCATGGTCAGTGTAAATTATGACATGTGACCCAACCAAATAAGACTTGAATTTCTCTAATGCAACAACCACCGCTAAAAGTTCCTTTCCAGTTGTTGTGTAGTTAATTTGAGCATCATTGAGGGTCCTACTAGCATAGTAGATGGCATAGGGCTTTTTATTTACCCTTTGACCCAAAATGGCACACAAAACCCTGTCACTGGCATCACACATGAATTCAAACGGGAACTCCTAATTAGGGTGTTGCATTATTGGTACAGTTATCAAACATTCTTTCAATTTGTCAAAAGATTCTTGACATGAGGAAGTCCACTCAAAGGGTGTATCAATGGATAAAAGGTTACACAAAGGGCAAGCTATGGTACTAAATCCACCTATAAACCTCTGGTAAAAACTGGCATGCCCTAAAAATGAACTAATATCCCTAACACAAGTAGGTATTGGAAGTTTCTAAATCAACTCCACTTTGGCTTTGTCAACCTCTAACTCCCCTTTGATGAAACAACATGACCTAAAACTATACCATTAGTTACCATGAAATGATGTTTTTCCCAATTAAGCACAAGTTGCTTCTCCTCACATCTCTCTAACACTTACTCCAAATGAACAAGACACTCATCAAAACTATCCCCATACACTGAAAAATCATTCATAAACACTTCCATTGTCCTCTTCACCATATCACTACATATGCTCAACATACAACGTTGAAAAGTGGTGGGAGCATTGCATAACCCAAATGGCATGGGCCGATAAGCAAATGTGTCGAACGGACAAGTGAAAGTAGTTTTAGATTGATCTTCCAAAGCTATTTCTATTTGATTATAGCTAGCATAACCATCTAAGAAACAATAGAAAGCATGGCCAGTTACTCTCTCCAAAACTTGGTCTAGGAAAGGAAAAGGAAAGTGGTTCTTTTGGGTAACAGTGTTTAGCTTTCTATAATCAATGCACATCTTCCAGCCTGCTTGAATATGAGTTGGAATCAACTCATTCTTATCATTCTTCACAACTGTTACTCCCGATTTCTTTGGCACTACTTGTGTTGGACTCACCCATCGAGAATCCAAAATAGGGTATATGATTCCAGCATCTTACAACTTGAGTACTTCCCCCTTCACTACTTCTTTCATTATAGGATTTAGACGCCTTTGCATTTGGTGTACAGGTTTAGCCTCCTCTTCTAAATAAATCCTATGAGTGCAAAAGGGCTAATGCCTTTCAAATCCACAATGGACTAACCAATAGCCTTTGTATGTAACTTAAGAATACCTATCAATTTAAACTCTTACTCACTAGACAAACTAGAAGAAATGACAACTGCATGAGACTCATGTTCACCTAGAAATTGATGCGGATCGCATAGCAGAAGATTACTTGGAGACTCGGGGGCGTCGTTATGCGCGGGCCGATGGTTGGTAAACTTCAATCGGCCATAACTTTTGATCCGTAACTCCGTTTTCCTATTATAATATGTTTTCGAAAAGCTAGCGACAAGCCGGCGAAAGGGGAAAATATAAGATAATTTTTTGGCCTAGGAAAACATGAAAAACGCCTCTAAGTATGATTTTTGGCCCGTTTTATGTTTTGAGCTTATTTTTTTGGGCTTTTTTAATTAACCCGGTTTGTCCTAGACTCTAGGGTTTCGTGCCACGTATTTATACTCATGTTAAGACATTTTTCCGCAGCTTTTGAAGATTAATACAATTTGTGTGCGATTTTGCACTTTTCCAATCATTCGGTATTTTCTACGAAAATCAACGAGTGTTTGATGCCCTAAAACCTGGCATTCGTGGTGAATTAACAGGTTGCAGGATGACTCTTAATCCGGTATTCGTGGTGAATCAACGAATTAGGGTTGGTTACCTTGTTCTTGCAATCCCGCTGCATCAGAAATGCATATTGAGTGTACTAGGCAAAGGCTTTCGCTCTGGAGTTGGAGGTTTTTCACTTAAAGCAATGGCTTTGGATGGACCTTCTCTTAAGGGTTCAAAAGTAGGAATCCACCTACTCACTATCCTAGGAGGGTACCCCCTCACTTCTATCATGTGATTCTTTCTTCACACTAGACACCTAATTCACTTTCTCACTCTCATCATTTACATCACTCAACACCTCTAAAACTTCCTCATCTTGATCCAACTCAAACTCATTTTGAATGACAACATCCACCAAATCTATTTCCCTCACATCTTCTTCATCCCCTGATTGCTTCACTACATCAAAGATATTCATCTCCACTGTCATGTTACCAAAAAAAAGCTTCATCAACCCATTCTGACAATTAATTAATGCATTGGAAGTGGCCAAGAAAGGCCTCCCCAAGATTACCAGAATTTGTGATGGGGCACTAGTGACAATAGTAGGATACGTGTCCAACACAATAAAGTCGACCGAGAAATAAAAATTGTTCATTTGAACAAGGACATCCTCAATTATACCTTTAGGAACTCTACTCTTGTAGGCTTAAGTTCTCCTAACCCCAACTGTTGATACACTGTAAATGGGAGCAAGTTTACACTATCTCCTAAATCAAGAAGATCTTGATCTATCTTATGTTCCCCTATCATGCAAGTGATTGTAGGATAACCTGGGTCTTTGTATTTTGATGGAGCCTTACATAAAGAATAGCACTAGCTTGTTCAGTCATAAAGGCCTTTTCTTTCACATTTAATCTCCTCTTAATGGTGCACAATTCTTTTAGAAACTTAGCATAAAAAGGAATTTGTTTGATGGCATCCAAAATAGGTATGTTAATCTTCACTTGTTTGAACACCTCAAAAATTTCTTTATTCAAAACATCATTCTTAGGCTTTACAAGCCTTTGAGGAAATGGGTTCCTCACCTTAACTCCTTCATCCTTTTCTTGCTCAAGTTTCCTAGACTCTTCTATTTCTTTCTCCCTAAGACTAGACTCTTTTTCCAAACCTTCCTTAAGTCGAATCTCATCCTTCTCAACTTGCTTAATTTTGAGCTCATCTTCCTCAAATTTAAGCTCACCTTCCTCATTGGAGATTTTACTAAACTCTCCTAACTTCCCAACCCTAGACTTTAGACTCTTTTGTTGGAGTTGAAATCAACTCCTCCGGTGCTAATCTTTTTGCAAAAGCCTTACCACTCCTAAGAACAGTCACAGCTTGCACTTGCTCATGAGGAGCTGTAGAAGTTTGACTTATTTCATGTATAGGAACTTGCCTAGTCTGAGTGGGATTTGGTTGAGGTTGAGTCGGGAATCGAACTTTCTCATGCATAATAAATTTTTTCAACTCCTCCAAAGTTTGGCTAGTTTGATTCATTTTTTGATTAATTCCCTTTTGCTCTTCCATGAACTTTTCAACCTTATCCTCAAACTGTCTCCTATTTGGTGGTTGGTAAGGAGGATATTGGGATTGTGCTTGATTTCAAGGAGGATTAGGTTGTTGAAACCGATATGGTGTAGGTTGGTATTGTGGTTGGTATGGTTAGGGTTGAAAAGGTTGAGGATTTTCAATTTTCCAACTCAAATTTGGGCGATTGTGCCACCCTGAGTTGTAAGTCTCACTAAAAGGAAGTCCTTGTCCCCCATATGGTCTTTTAAACTGCCCAACCAAATCAACTTGCTCATGTGAACCTTCCCCACCCATAGGATTTATTGGACAACTCCCCACAACATGACTGACACTCCCACACATTGCACAAATAGGTTCCCTAGGATGGTCACTTGAGACGGAATGAACATTCTTCAATTTCAATGTCTCAAATTCCCTAGATAAGGTTGCTATCTTAGCTTGTAATTCCTCATTTTCCTTAAGATGAAATTTTCTTCCCCCTTGCAGTGCACTAGATGTAGAAACTTTCAATTCAGGGTTCAAAGGACCCATAGTGTACCATGTCCTAGTAGTTTCAGCAAGATGATCAAATAAAACAATAGCTTGATTAGCCACTTTATCATAAAAATAGCCTCCACTCATATTCTCAATTTGCTATTTTAAACTCGGATAAAGGGAAGAGTAAAATATGGTCACTACTTGATGATCCTCAAAACCACGGTGAGGATAAGTATTAAGAAGCACCTTAAATCTATCCCAACACGAAGCAAAAGTCTTAATAGGGGATGGAGTGAACAACAAGACCTAACGACGAATGGCTTCGGTTCTATGTTCAGGAAAGAATTTTCTCAAAAATTCCGACTCAAGTGTCTCCCAAGATGTAATAAACCCTGGCCTTACTGTGTTATACCAAATCTTAGCTTTGTCCTTCAAGGTGAAAGCAAAAAGTCAAAGACGTAAAGCCTCCTTAGGACACTGATTATCATGAAAAGTATAACACACTTTGGTGAAGTCTCTAATGTGATGATAAGGATTCTTAGAATCAAAAGTGGGCATTAATTGCATGACATGAGGCTTGATATTGACAATATTTTGGTTGTGAGGCAATGCTATGCATGAATCAGGACTATGTCTAGAGGGATTAAGATAGTTCCTCAAAGTCCTTCGGTGTGGTTCCCTAGCCTCGGCCTCACTATGCACACTACGAATATCCTCATCATCATAGTTATGCTCTTGATTTACCATTGAATGAATTTCAACTTGTATTGAAGATGATTGAGATATCGAGGTATCTAAAGGATATGAATATGACAAAGCATAATCGACCTTAGTTAACCTACCATGAATATCCCTAATATAAAAGGACATACAAAGCTATACAACCAAATGTAACCACACACACAATTGTGCAAAAGAAAATCTTTTTTATTTTTTTTAGATGACAAACAAAACACTAATTCACTATGTACACAAAAGCAATAAGATGGAACGAATGTACCCAATTAGTACTCCGCTTTCTTAGATGAAGAGGAGAATTCCTTAGCTTAATAATTCCCAAATTCCTTTTAATTCTCACTGCATTGCTTTCCTGGCAATGGCGCCAAAAACTTGGTGTTCTCTTCAATTTGTTAATCAACACACTCTTCAAGTGTAAAGAGGCACACTGTAGTCTATTTTTTCTTAGTGAGATCCAAGGTCGAACTTAGGGAAGCATATGCAAAAGAGATAAGAAAAATGGAATTAGAAAATCAATAAACTAATAAATTCCCAAAATGAGTTAAAAGCATTGCAAATTCCATGATTGTTGGTTGGTTTGATTTCAAAGTGAAAAGTAAATTAGATTAAAAACAACTAATTTGCAAAAGAGAAACAAAAATTAGAATTACTTGGCATTAATCTAGCATTAGTGACAATTTCGGTTTTCCAAGAAGGTTTTAAAACACTTGAATCCATCTTAACTCAATGAGTGTAATTCGGAAGATTTGGAAATGAAGATTAGTAAAAATGGATTCTCATCAATTCTTTATAATTTTTCCAAAATTACATGCTATTTGAGTGAACACTACTAATACCATAACCTAAAAATGGCTAGTTGCCAAGATGATATAATAGTATTGACTGTAAATATGTAATTCAGATTTCTAGGGTTCAAGAAAAATCCTTTAGAGAAGAGTTGCCAATTGATACAGATTTTTACTTGAACTTTTAGTTGTGTTTTCTTAGGCCATTGGAGTAGATTACCATGCATTTCAACCATCAATTGAATGTGAATGATAATCACTATAACTCTAAGAAAGTAATTCCGTAAGGAGAAATCAATACATCAACAACTCTTAACTAAATTCAGGATTTAAACATTAGAAACATAAAATACCTTCTTGTTCAACCGTTTATGTCACCTTGACTAGACTAATACCAAGAGGAGAGTTAGCCTATCATCTTTTCACAATATCCACAAATAACAGCCATTATAATACAAAAATTTGAGAAGAAAGATAAAGGATAATGAAGATCCAAATCTCTCTCAATTGTTTTTCCTCTCTCCCCCCCAGTTTTCCCTAAAAGATTCCTCTTTAAAATGCTCAGCAAAACCGTCCTTAATAACCTCCCCAAAGTTGGTTTAGTCGTTAATGCCAAAAAATAGGAGAACATGTGCAATTCACAAATTGCAAAAACCACCCAACCCTACACACGGTGGGACTATGCGCACAGTCGCTGGCCACTGGTCTAGGTCGTTGGTTCTTCCACTTTCCAACTCCTGTTTGGTTCCATGCTTGTCCATCTTCTTCCCAAAGCATCTCCAAGCTTGTATAAACTCCATTTAAGCTCCATTTTCCTACAAAACACAAGCTTAAACCAATCAATCGGTTCATGCATTTAAATCATCTAATTAACATGTTTAGCTACACAAATGCATCATAAATGTGGGGTAAAAACCCATAATTTCTATACATAATCACAAACCAAGAGGTTTTCGTAAGAATATATTTTTTCCTTTGATTCCCCCTCGATACCCTTATTTTTCTTTATCCTTATACAAATTGAAGTGTGATAAAAGTTATCCCTTGAGTGTGAGGTGCTATTGTCCTCTAACTGAAAACAATGCTAAGTTCAAATGAAAAAAATCATATTGTGAAAAATGAAAATGTTGAATGCAAAAGGCGCAAACAAAATATGAAAGCAACAAAAATAAGTGTTGAAACTTGAGAAAAGTGAAAATTGAGTAAGAGATTGAGAAATGTTCTATGAAATAAAAAAGGACAGAGTTGGAGTTGCTTAGTCAATCATCATTTCATGCCTTAATCACACATGATTTAACCCATTTCTATCATTCTTTTTCCTTACCTTTTGTACATTTTAAAACACATTTCCATCTTAGAAAGTCCTAGTTGATTCAAGTTACGCTTGATTTGAGATTTCAATGGAGTATGAGTCATCATTTGTCAATTTCTTTAAGTTAATGTTCAACTATGATTTTCCTTTCATGAAGCTATGTTAGGTTGATGCACTTAATTCTTTCTGATTTTTGTAATTAATATGCTCTTTTGCTTCCCTTGACATTTACTTTTTTGATGAGCATATCATTGCGAGAGCCATTTGTGTGTTTCTTTGTGAGTGTATGACCAGTGAGGTGTTGAATCAAAGCTTAAAGGTTTAAGAATGCATAAGTGTGCTTCATTTGAGTTATATAGCAAGATTCTTCAACCACATACTTGAACATATTTTTTGTATGTATTGTTGCATATTCTTCCATATATTAGCAGTTAGTAGTGACATCTGATGTTTACTTGAGTTGGGTTATGCACGTTCTCTTTATTCTTATCTCTAATTGCAATTCACAAAGGGATGTTTGTGAGTATCATTATTGAAAAATCTCACGAGACACTACTCGTCTATTAGGAGAAACCTAGAGGTTTAAAGGCTTGGTATATAAGCCAAATGCATTCGTGATTCCTATAAAAGTAAAGATTATCTCTTTTGTTTTTAGTATTTTTCTAGGGACTAGCAGAAAGTAAGTTGGGGGGTGTGATTGCACTCTAAAAGTACAATTATAACATCTTAATTTGTGCTTTGTTAGCCTTAATTTAGGAGTTTATATGTTTCTTTAGTTAGATTTTAGTATTAACTAAGTTTATTTTGCTTTATATATGTTTGGAGCTTAAATCAGATGATTTTGGGTGCATTTTGAATGAAGAAGGAATGAGTTTGCTGTCAGAGTACAAGCTGTTGAAGCACATACAGAGCTGAAATTTTGAAAAGTCATATATCTCAAATTAGAAGTGCGTCCGAGGTCCATAATATATGTTTTTCATATAACTTTTTGAGATCCTCCAAATGGATTGTTCGAATAGCCATTTGAATGTCCGTTAAAACGTTCAAATGGACGTTCAAACTATTAACCATGCAAATGTCCATTTTAAGCATTCGAATGGTCTACGAAGGCGCTCGAATGCTTAGCAAGCTTTAGAGGCTAGTTTTTAGCATTCGAATTAGGTTTGTAAGGTGTTAGTTAGGCGTTCGAATGCTTTGCTAGCGGTTTATGCATCTCTGTTATTTTTCAGCCTATTTAAGGCCTTTTTTTGCCCAAATTTGGGAATCTCATCTTATTTTTAGAGTTTTTAAGATTTTTAGGAGTAGTTTTAGAGAGAGAACCTCTAGATACCATTGTAATTTTTCATTTTCATTATTGTAGGAGTAGTTTTAGAGAGAGAAATCCTTGGTTTATGCTTTTTAATAGCTAGATTTCAATACAAATTGCTTTGAATTCTTCAATTCCTTTTCAATTTCTCTAGTATTTTACAATGGTAATGAGTAGATAAGCTATCTCTTCGGCTCAATTGAGAAGTTCCCTCAAGATTTTCAAGTCTTCAATGGATGTAATTAGATCTTCAAAGCTTAAATTCTAATTTCTTTAATTCGTATCAATTGAGTCTTAGATCCTTAAGAAAGCTTAGGTTCTTGACTAAGTTTGGCAACTTCAATGCACAATCTTTGAATTGGTATTGGGTTTGCACAAAACGATGGTATGAACTTATGGATCTTCTCAATAGAAAACCAATTCTAAGGCCAATTGATAATGAATTCCTAAATTCTATAGTTAAAATCTTCCGAATCAAAGATCTATGGAGAGATATTTGATTTGAGTTATAAAACCTCATTGATTACTTATAGAAATTAGGTGATTAGACCAATTGAATCCAAGACCTTCTATTAATTGTTTTCAACTTAGTTTTAATTGCTTTCATTAGTGGATTAAACAATCAAACTCCAACCTCAAACATATTTTTGATCTATTTTAGATACAATTTCCCTAGTTGTTATTCAATTTAAGATAGTTTAGTATTCTTTTAGTGTTAGTAGCCTATATTTGGCTTGATCCTTGAGAAAATCGACTCTGGTACTTGCCAGATTTATACTTCAATAGCGATGCCCATTCTTTTGCAGGAGCTTAACATACAATATCTGAAGTAGAGATTCATTCACCTCCAAAGGTGTTCCCGCAAGAGTACTGCAGTGAAGTAATTAATCCAAGGGATCTTGGATATTGTATATTCTTGTCAAAGATCGGGACCAAATATAGGTCACGACATTACAACATTGAACCACTCTCCAATTCATCACAAGAAGTAAATCACTTGTATAAAAAGGTTAAAATAAAAATGATTGATTTTGGGAAGTAGTTTGATTAGTGTAGACAATGCAATTAAAAGCTAGATTAAGATGTTTAAAAAGGAATTTGGATTCAATTGATCCAAACACACAAGTGATTCAAGGATTTCAATAAAGGTTGATAACTTAAATCACTGACCACAATCAAGGGTAGTGATTCAAAGGATTTAACTTTACGGAAATATGAATTTTACCTTAATTAATGTTAGATTAGTGTTCAATTGTAGAGCCATAGGCTAATACCATCTATTTGGACAATCTCAACCCACAATTGCTAAATCATAAGTTGGGATTGCCAAAACTTAATCAATAACCTAAGAGTTCTTATAAATCTAACATTCAATTTGATAGAATCAACAACCCAAAGAGATAATTCAATGAATTCATAGGATACCTTCAATGGAGAACTTGAATCCTTTCAATGTTCTTTACAATTGAATCAAAATAGAAGCTTAGCTACTCATGGCCATAATGGAATTGAAAAATTCAAGATGGAAACAATAGAAGTGTAGAACTTAGAAATGGAATTAATGGGAAATTAGTGCAATTACAATATAAATCAAGCAATTACAAGGTGTTTAACTCTATTCTAAAAGCAGAAAATCATACAAACTGCTACATAAAACTATAGATCCCCAAATGTACTTCAAAAACTAACTTATAGGCTAAGAATTAATTCAGGGATGCCGTAAATCGTGCACACAGTTAGATGACTATGCGCACAATATTTGGATGATCTTCGGACTGTAAAAATTAGGCTGTAATAATTTCGAATGCTTGTGCAGAGACTTATTTTTGGCTCAGTATTTGCAAACGTTCTAGAAACCATGCACACGTTTTGGTTGACTGTGCACGCTTTGTTGATTGTGGGCTCGGTTGGATGACCGTTCACACGCTTTGGATGACCATGTGCACGGTCTTTTGACCTTTTTGCCCTTCAAAGCTCCATTTTGACCCTTTTATGTTTGGAATCTGTAAATCTGCCATAAAATGATATTATACTACTAATTTAAAGCTAACAAATAACTATTTAGAAACTAATAATTACACTTTTGGAGTATAATCAACCATTGACACACCCTATGACAAGATCAACTACCTCAAAGTTGTATATGGTGGCCACGAACTATACATCATTTTCTAAGCATCATAAACAAGAATATCACATTGGGAAAACTCCACAGCCGGCTCAACCACTTCATAGTTTTAATAAAAGTAATAAACTTCAGAGTCTAGATCCTATGCTTTCTTTTTGTCTCTCATACTTCATCTAATCAATAATATTATTGGTCCATATATTTCCTTGTAATAATTATGAATACGATTGATAGGAAAATTTTCTTCTCACTTAATGCACAAATAAGAATACATTAAAGGAGGCAGATAATTGGGATTCGAAAATACATGCTTCCGTAATTGCTTAGGCTTGTAATTTGCTTAATAACTATTCCACAGTTGGATTGAAACTTAAAAAAGCAGTTGTGGATAAATAATAATTCATACATAATTTATTAATAGAATTACATGGCTGAGTGAGACTTTAAAACAAAACACATGATAACTCTTAATTATAAAAATATTACTATTATACTTTTCTATTGAAATTTCCTATACAAACTTATTGAATAATATTTTCCCTAATAAAATTCATCGTTGCTACTAAATAATGAGTGAACATCTAAGAGATTTTTTTATAATTAGTTTCTTTATATTCTATGTATATATGTCACCATCTATCTATTTTCTTTAGTTAATCACTAGAGCAATTATGATTTCATAGTTCATTCGGGCAAGTGTTGGGATTTTGGATTAATGCCCTATAATATAAAAATACGCAATTATGAGGCAAATCCTGTTTTTCGAATACAAACAAAGAACAATATAAAAAATTAAAGTTAATGTGGCTTGCTAAATCCGCACATGTTATTATTTCTTTCATGTTAGGTACGAAAGATAAATATGAGAAAATATTATTTTTCTAAAAAATTTATACAAAAATAGAATAATATAGTAGTGACATTTTTATAATTAAGCATTATTATAATAACGGTTTTATTTTTAAATGAATAACTCTTATTAAGTAAATTATTTTATTTATTCTAATAATTAATTCAATGTGAATTTTAATACCCTAAATATAAGTGGAAGGACGTGTATATAATACATGCACAGAGCAGAAGAGATCAACCGGGCTAACCATGGAGTCCAAAACTCCAGCATCCATTGCCGACGATCGGAAGCTAAATATTGTCGTATGCCCATGGTTAGCCTTCGGCCACATAATTCCAAACCTAGAGCTCGCCAAGCTCATAGCCCATAGGTTACATTATTTATTGTGCTTATAGTTTTCTTAATACCGGTTAAAGGTTGGATTGGAAACTTAAAAGGCCAGTTATATAACGCAGATACGGACAAATAACTAAAATTCAGAGCCACAACTATAAATAATTAAATGAACTACTGAGAGATTTCTAGATAATATTTTTTTTGTATTCTATTTCTATGTATCTTTTGTTTATCTATTTTCTTTAGGTATTCACTAGATCAATTATAATTCGGAAGTTGATCTAGGGCAAGTGTTTATATTAATGGTAATTTTTTTGTGATTTGAATTAAAATTATATGACTTCTTTTAAAAGTGAATACACATCCACTTGTGTTTGAATTTATTTATAAAATGAATGAAATTATGATAGATCAAATAAATTGACAAAATTACCCTTACAAAGATCATCCTTTTATTTTGTGAAACGCCGTATAAGAGGGAACAAAATAAAGTAAAAAATTTGTTTGCTTCCTTTTGAAAAACCCCTTTTCATCAATTTAAAAATGATGCCCTTTCATCTGATTAGGATTTCAACACGTGTATTTGATATAACTTAATTGACTTGTAATATCACATTAATAAATGACATCAACGTTGCAATAAATATTTTTTCCATTTAAAGGTCCGACTGCCCCACTTTTCGAAGACGACTCCCGATTCCAACCTCAGGAGAAGTAGGGGAAGGAGAGGATTTCACAACATCTATGACAGTATTTACCAAAGCAATTGCAATTAGGTCATCTGAACATATTCTCAACTTTTCTTCCCACCCCACTGCCCTGATCCTGGATGTATTGATGCGTAAAAGAACAAAATCATAGATCATTTTGAAGAGATGAAATGAAAAAATTAATCATATAACACAATTACTCTTGATTTTAATACTTTTTGACTATTTTACAATTAAATCCAAAATAAACAAAGATTGTGTTCACTTTTAAACTACAGAGTTTATATAATTTTCACTCAAATTATAAGTGATGAAGTGTAAAAACTCTTTAATTTATTATGACATAGCCATGAGGTATTGAACGAAAATTGTTAATCTTTTAAAAAAAAAAAACCCAAATATATGTTAAGTATACCTAAACAAAGCTGTAAGGTATGAAAAGTATAGAAAAGATGAGAGTATTACATTTTGTAGTTTATACAATCCAGTAATACAAATTTACAAGTATCAAGACCTCTTTTAAAATTGCGTTTTGGACTTTCCATTGTTGGCCTAAAATTTATAAAAATAAAAAAATTATTTAATTCTCTAAAAACATTATTTGTTCTTATTCCTCTACCTATACAATACAGGTTGAATATTTTTTATTAGGTAGAGCCAAACACTCCACCAAACAAGTGAAACACCATCCCATATAAAACATAGAAACAAAGAAAAAAAAACATGAGCTGGATCCTGTTTTACAATCATGAAAATTGGCAATCATGAGCTGGATCCTGTTTTAAAAAAAAAACAAAGAAAAATATAAAAAAATTATTGTTAATGTGACTGGCTGAGTCGACATATATTGTTATATAATTATATGAGCTGGATCCTGTTTTACAAAAACAAACCAATCGACTGCTTAGTTGACATATATTATTATACGATTTCATGTTACGTAGAGGCTACAATGCCTCTACAAAATTTTTAATCATAGCAGCTATCTTTTAAAATTTGGATTATTTTATACAAATAAAAAAATTTATTTAAAATTTTTAAATAAAATAATATATTTTAATAAGAATTTTTTATTTTAAGATAAATATTTATTATAATAATTTTTAATTATAAAATTATTATTTTGTATGTAAATTTTATATAATCTTTTTTATAAAAATAATATATATTTTTAAATTTAAGTATAGCAAGATTTTGAAACCCAGGTTGCATCCTGTATAAAAAAATTTTATACCGTGCTTGGATAAAAATTAAACTCATTAATATAAGCAGAAGGATGTATGCATAGAGCAGAAGAGATTAAGCAAAATACCCCTGGAGTCCACCAACCATGGCCGACGATGGGAAGCTCCATATTGTCATGTTTCCATGGTTAGCCTTCGGCCACATGATCCCAAACCTAGAGCTCGCCAAGCTGATAGCCCAGAAGGGTCACAAAATCTCCTTCGTCTCCACCCCTAAAAACATCGACCGCCTCCCAAAAATTCCTCCAAACTTAGCTCCCCTGATAAAATTAGTGAAGCTTCCTTTACCCCATGTCGACAAGCTCCCCGAAAACGCCGAGGCCACCATTGATGTACCCTACAACAAGGTCAAGTACCTCAAGATCGCCTACGATGGCCTGCAACAACCTATGACTCAATTCCTAGAAGCCTCCTCTCCCGACTGGGTATTCTTCGACTTTGCTCCTTATTGGCTACCCACCATCGTAGCTAAGCTCAATATTTCAAGTGCCTACTTCAATATACTCAATGCTGCTTTCTTGGGCTTCGTTGGGCCTACAGAAGTTTTGATGGGGAGTGAAGATTATCGCACCAAACCAGAGGATTTCACCGTCCCACCAGAGTGGATTCCGTTTAAATCCACAGTCACTTTTCGGCTCTTCGAGATTTTACGCATTTTCAACGATAGCGTAGCAGGGGACGTCGAAAATGTTCTGGACACGTATCGGATCGGAGCCCGCATTAAAGGATGTGACATCTTGGCCGTGAAAAGCTGTTCCGAGTTCGAACCGGAATGGTTTCGACTCCTCGAAGAGCTTCATCAGAAACCCGTTTTACCGGTCGGTCTGCTTCCGGCAACGGTGAACGATGGTGGTGGTGATCGCGACAACGACGATGCGTGGAGTACAATGAAAGAGTTGCTCGATAAGCAGGATAAAGGGTCAGTGGTGTACATAGCGTTCGGGAGTGAGGCAAAACTGAGTCAAGAAGAACTCACTGAGATAGCTCTTGGGCTAGAGCTATCTGGGTTGCCGTTCTTTTGGATGCTAAGAAAGCGTTCTGGCTCGGCTGATACTGAGGAGATTGAGCTACCAGATGGGTTTGAGGAGAGAACTAAGGAAAGAGGGGTGGTGTGGACGAGTTGGGCACCTCAACCCAATATTCTGAGTCATGACTCGGTGGGTGGGTTTTTAACTCACGCGGGTTGGGGTTCGCTAGTGGAGGGCATACAGTTCGGGAGAGCTCTCGTATTATTGACCTTCTTGTCTGACCAAGGCATAAATGCTAGGGTTTTGGAGGAGAAGAAGCTCGGTTACTCAATATTGAGAGATGAGCGAGATGGATCGTTCACGAGGGACTCAGTGGCTGAGTCGCTGAGGCTGGTGATGCTAGAGGAAGAGGGGCAAATACACAGGGACAAGGTCAAGGAGATGAGCGGACTGTTCGGAGACAAGGATAGGCAAGACCGGTACGTGGACAACTTATTGGGTTATCTTCAAAGTCATAGGCGGCTAAAAAAAGGAACTTTAGTTTGACAAGAACGTTGTTATATATGCGATTGATGCCCATCCATTAATGTGCTGGCTAGCATAATCATTATCTGGCTAATTTGTCATAAAGTGGTGATGAAGAGTAATTATATATTTATATGAATTGGACTTCTTCCACGTTCATCTTATCGATTGGTGGGGTTCTTAATTTAGTCATTCGTTTGGAGTTGTGACGGCATTGAGGGAAATGGAAAGTTATTTATGTATCAATCTGTTGAAGAAGAAAGTTATTGGACATATGTTTCTCTCTCTTATTGGGCACATGTGTCCTCTTTATATGGGTTGTCTGGCCTACACATGTAGCCTTGTGTGTATAATCTCCATTTTCTTTCCCCTCACTCAATTATTGAGACTTATACATCCTACTAGTCTTCTCTCTCTCTCTCTCTCTCTCTCTCTCTTTTGCTTTTCGTACATTTGGAGGCTTCTGTCTCCTCTCTCCCTATGTTTATATGTGAATGAGAGACTAAGGTTGTGACACATCAAGCAATGTTTTGTTACAGATAGAGCCATCTTCATGACCTAAACATGGATATATAGTCATGGAAAATGCCATTGTGCCACCTTCGTTAATGTGATTAAGAAGATGTACTCATTGCAACTTTGCCGAGCCAATATAGTAGAAGTGTCTTCATCGTCAATTTTATGGGGTTGTTGTTTTAACATCAACTTTTACGATGTGATTATAGAGAGAGGACCCCCAATTTGTCACAATTTTTCCGTGGTGAAAGCGAGATCTGCTCTACCTTGGCTTGTTTTTAATGGCCATGAAGATGTTGCCAATATGAATCTATTGAGTTAAATCTTTCAGAGGTCTCTATGGCGACCTTGTCGATCCATTTGCAGAGTTGTTTGTATAGACTATAGTGAACGTGTTCCAAATTGATCTTGAAGCGGTTGGCAGTTAATCTTATCTATGAATATTCAAGTTTAATTTATTCTCGTATTTCCTTATAGCAAGTCTTAATTCATGCAAAATTTTACTTAGTTTATATATACGGTATTTGAAGATTTGGACAGTTGTAAGAAAAACAAAAAAACTGATATTGAAGATGTCTATATCGATAATGAGCCGAGCCGATCATGAATTTATGACATCCAACTTTGCTAATGATGACGGTGTAGTGGTGGTTGTTATTAATTCCTCTGCAACCTCTGTCAATTGGTCGTGAAGACCTCTTTGACCTTGCATTGATCTGTTACATCTCTATTAATATTGGACAGTACTGATTTCACGTCCAATACTGGCAATACTTGTCCAGGTGGTGTGGTCCACAATGATCCTTTGCTATCATCCAGTATGTATATATATATGTATGTATATATATATGTATGTATGTATGTATGTATGTATGAGTTACAATGTTAAGTATTTATATTTTTATTTAAAATGAAAGATCACACAGTTATATTATTGCCTAATTTTTTTAATATAATATTGTTGTTGTTGTACGTGAATATGAGTTGCTAAACCCACACATATTGTTAACGTGTAATTATTTTTCTCTACGTACTACTGCTGTTGTTATACGTGAATGAGTTGCGAAACCGACACATATTGTTAATATTAGAAGTGGAGACATAATGTGTGTACCTATTACTGTCGCTAAATTCACTAACCTCCACGAAGTAGAAAACGTCAGTGTGACAGGTGATTAATTTCCTTCATTCAAATGTGAATTATCATCCTATCTTAAGGCTTCGCACACCAAGCAAGTTGTTACCATTTCTGTATCATATAGATGATATGGAGTAATGCTATATGAATAAATGTTTTGTACATAGTTTTTACTAAAAATGATATAGATCTTTTATTTTCAAATCAAAACATTTAGGAAAATGATTGTTATATTTGCTCTTATTTAATAACATCATTATTATGTGTAAAATATTTATATTAATTTTTAGTTTATATAACATTACCCAAACACCCAATAACCATATTATTGTGTATTTAATTAAATTGTGTGTGTATCATTTAGTAACCATCTGTGATATCAAGTTAGGTGAAATACTAGAGGCTACAATTAATATAATTGTAAGTATATATCCACAGAGACCAATCGGGGCAACCAAAGAGTCCATACTCCAACCATCCATGGCCGACTATGGGAAGCTACACATTGTTATGTTACCATGGCTGGCCTTCGGTCACGTGATTCCATACTTAGAGCTCGCCAAGCTCATAGCCCAGAAGGGTCACAAAATCTCCTTCGTTTCAACCCCTAAAAACATCAACCGCCTCCCAAAACTTCCCCGAAATGTAGCTCCCATGGTAAACCTAGTGAAGCTTCCTTTTACCCACGTTGAAAACCTCCCTGAAAATACCGAAGCCACCATTGACGTGTCGTACAACAAGGTTAAGTATCTCAAGATTGCCTACGACATCGCCTCCAAGAACCTATGATTCACTTCCTAGTGTTAGAGAACTCATGGGCTTAACTCAACCCTGAAAACCGACTTGCAAGATGATGGTTGTCCAAGGGCATATATGAAAGGAATGGTCTTTGTATCCATGTAATGTGAGACAAGAGCGTGAGCTAAGTGATCCCAAGAGATGAATGGACTTCACTCACACCCTCCCTCAAGCGAAGCATGAAGATGTGAGGCAAAAGCGTGAACTGAGTGGTTCCAACAGATGAATGGACTTTACTCACATCCTCCCTCAAGCGAAGCATCAAGATGTGAGGCAAGAGTGTGAGCTGAGTGGTTCTAAGAAGTAAAGGTCCTTCAGAACCCAGCTCTGATATCATGTTGGAATAATGGGTGTGTGTGTGTGCGCACGCGAGAGAGAGAGAGAGAGAGAGAGAGAGAGGGAGAGAGAATTCTTTGTATATTATATTGAATTTGAATGATACAATAGGAGACAGGCTACACTATATATAACACTAATAAGAGTGTTGTACAAAAAACCTATAAACTAGAAAAGCGTAAATTAAGGAAAGAATCAACCTAGAATATACACTAACATATATAGAATATACACTAACAGGCCCTTACAAACTCAAGGTGGTAATGTAGAGAACAAATTGAGTTTGGAGACCAGATCATGAAACCGTCATAGAGGATGAGACTTAGTAAAGATATTAGCAGTCTGGTCAGCAGATGTTACAGAAAGAAGATGAACAGTGCCACGAAAGACATGCTGACGAATGAAGTGACAGTCAATCTTGATGTGCTTAGTGCGATCATAAAACATATCATTGTGAGCAATCCTAATAGCACTGCGATTGTCACAATGAAGAACAGTAGCACCAGAATGAGAGACATCCATGTCTTGAATCAACCACTGAAGTCAGAGAAGTTCCTGAGTGGTGTTAGCTAGTATTCGGGCTTAGTGCTAGAATGATTAGTAAGGGTTTGCTTTTTACTGCACCAAGAAATGAGAGAATCACCAAGAAAGAAGCATAACCCAGTGGTAGAACAATGATCAATTGGATTACCAGGCCAATTAACATCAGAATAGGCATGAAACTGTAGAGAAGAGTGGAGAGAGTAATATAAACCATGAAATAGGGTACCCTTACATAACGAATGATACAAAGAATTACAACATAGTGAGTGGAGCGAGACGAAGATAAGAACTGACTAACAAGATGAATAGCATGTGTCACGCCTGCTCTTAATCAGACATCATTAACACCATCTTAGGGTGAGTGTAATCACACATGCTATCAACTTGCAAATGATACCTCATAACAATCTAAATAATAAGAATTATGTAAGGAATAAACAACATCATTATAAATAAAACCAACCCAAAATCATCATACAAAAATAAGAAAACTAGTAAATAAAACTCATAAGTAATTACATGACCAAAATATAAACAAATCTCAAAACATTTATCCTCAAAGTGCACAACATATACAAAATTTACAACTCGACTAGTAGAGCTCTCTAAAGCTCTCCAACTCAACACCAATAGTAGTGGATCAGACATCACCATCTTATCTGCAAAATAAGCTATGTTGGTGTAAGTTATATATCAACATGCTCACTAAAATAATCAAACTCATAAAGAATGAATACTAAATAAATACCGAATCAATCATCAATAGATATTTCACTTCATCAATGATATAGATAATCATACGCCTACCACCAACATCAATAAGGAATGCCTCATAAAATGTAAAGCCTCTTGTGATGTAATGTTTGATATCACCACATATGCACACCTCTTTTGATAACATTGTCTTAATATATCGATAACTTGTTATTTAAGAATGTCCCACATCGACATTCTTTAGGTTAGTCCAACATCGACTTAACCTCCTCCATGCAATGCAAGTTGTGCATACAATGTATATTGTATGCAATGCCACCTCATAATTCAACAATCAATAACATTGATAATTAGACGTTCAACTGCATATGAGTAAGAATATATTAAATCCCCCACACGACCAACACTAACGTTAAGAACAAGACATTCACTTCAATACGAATAAGACTATCTTAAATCCCCACCTTAACTTACTGTACCAAGAAGAATCACTCCTTTGATGGAATTGGAGTGTCTTTAACCGCTTCCGAATCTAATATAAGCACCTCATTTTTGCCCGCTCGGTAATCTCCAGTCCATCGGGACTCATATTCAAACCGATACAGACACATTCAAGTCCAAATCAATTTTCAAACTCAATCCAATCAATCAATCACTTGTAGGCCCACTGAGCCCAACAGTAGCAAAATGACCAAAATGCCTTTCTGGCATTGCTCAGTCCAATTCTATTTGGCACGTCTTCCTAAATACGGTAAGTTTCTATTTCAACCTCAATTCTAATTTCAATTCCAATCCAAATCAATCAAACTCAAATCAGCATGTTTTTTGAGAAAGTTAATCCCTCAAGCGGTAAGACCATCCAATTTAGCACGTTTTTTGAAAAAAAACTCTTCGCAACGACAAGTCCCTCCAAACCCGTCGACCAGGATGAAACGCAAGTCCTCGAGATGGTAGAATGGTCCACCTTTTGGTGCCTACTAGCCCACCAATGAAGAATGTCCGTTATTCAACACATCTTTTGAGAAAGTTGATTCTTTAGACGATAAGTCTACCTAGCAATTTCTCGAGATCAGGCAGTTTCCGGAATGAACGCGCACCGTCAGAGTGGCGAAAACACTCACAAACATCGCAATCGTCAAAGTGGCAGAAACACTCGGAAACAGGTCGACATCGGGAATTGCCAACAAACCCCTTTTGTCATGGGACTGAACTCGCCACTTAGCCGTGACACGTTTACCAAAGGACGAGATACATTTGGAAACCAACTTGTCATAGATAGTCAGAGTGGAGGAAACATTCAAAACCCAGGTCAACACCAGTGCCTCCTAGCCCATTTTGGTAAAAAATGACCAAATTGCCCTTTGGGCCTTTTTCGGCACGCTTCTTGAGAAAGTACCTAAGTCCTCAGAACGATAAGTCCACCCTTCCAAGATTATCCCAAGGACAATCCGGCATGTTCAGATGCCTTTCATTCAGTTTCAAACCAATTCCAGGACCATTTGGTCAAAATGATTATTTTGCCCCTATACATCCGATTGCCATCGGGAACCACACCAGCTCTAGGTAGCAAACCAGTAACCTTTCGGGAATGCTTCTAATAGTATTCCCAACCTTCTGACACATTTTTAGATCATTCCGAGTCTATTCCGGCAAACCCGATGCAAAATAACCATTTTACCCCTAATAGGCTGGTCGCCTTTTCTAACCACACTAGCTTTGGGTATCAAACTGGTAACCTTCCGGAACACTCTTAAGGGTGTTTTCAACCTTCAAATCCTTTCATGAGACATTCGAAGTTTTTGGACTACCGGTGAGTCTCTTCTTTTGAAAACTTTGAATTTCAAAAATCTTAGTTCTTTTAAAATTTTTTTTAGGGTCTGAGTTTTGAAAATGTCGGTTTAACGAAGTTTGGCCTGGAAAACTTGGTTTTTGAAAACAATTTTTTTTTTTGGAAAACTTGATTTGTGGCTTTTGAAAGCCCTAAAAATGATTTTTGGCACTTGGAGTGTTGAAAACCAGCTTTGGCAGGAAGCTGGAGGGTTTGGCACATGTATTACATGCGTCTGGCTAAAATAAACCTGGTGCATGTGCTACATGCGGCTTTGTGATTTTCCTTCTAGCGCTTCTGCAACATGTGCCAGCCTGAGCGTTTTAAAAACAGAGTAGGTCGCGTGTTTGTGTTACAGGTTACATAAACTTGAAACGATTTCAAGAGCTTCGACGTGAGATTTTGAGAGATTTACATTGGGTCTTGCTAGGAAAGTCTTGAGGGATGCCGGGTGCTTGCCGGGAGTTGATATTGTCCCTAGGTTCTCATCGGAAAGTTCTGGTTTCACTGGAGAACTTAAAGGTTAGATTTCTTAAAATTTCATCGATTTTTATGTATGTGTGCTCATTTTGTGCGTATGATTAGTGTAAATCTATGATTTAGAATGTTTAGAATGCAATGAGTGGATCATTTTTGTGATTTGGCGCTGATTTGAGTGTGTTTGGAATGATTTTGCTTGTTTTGTAAAAGGATTTCCTGTAGGGTTTTAGAAAATTACTCGTGTAGGCTTGGGTTTTGCATGTTTATGCTTGATTTTTGTACCAGATGTCTTAGAAAAATGCATAGAACAATCTTATGAAGTTTCGTAAACTTTTGAAAATTTTTGAATTTTTAAAAATTAAGAAAAATAAGGAAAATTAAGAAAAATTGAAAAATTAAACCTATTGAAGGAAGAAAAATTGTAGGATATTTTTAAAAAATTGTGGGGATCTTTTTGAGTGTTTCAAAAATTTTTGGAAATTTTTAAAGAATAAAATGGAACCGAGAACTTTTGGAAAAGCGGAGAAATCACCTTAAAAATTGTTTTTCATTGTGGGTCTTGTGCCATGGAGGATGGGATGGTATCGGTTGACGTGGTTGAACGCTTGAAGTGCCTTCATGATGTGGTTGTGATTTATTGAATTTTGGGATAGTGACTTTTTAAGGCGGAACTCTGCCGAAAATTTTATAAAAAATATAGAGTCTTTAAAAATTCAACGTTTCGACTTTAAAATTCTTAAAAAAAGGCAGTTAGTTTTGAGAACTAGGCTTTCGAAGGAGAAAGCCTGGGAAAACCAAAATTTTAGAAAATTACCCTCGCAATGGGTCTTTTGAAGCCCAAGAAACCGGTTTCAAATTTTGAAATGACACTTTTTTTTAGAAAAGAAGCTAAAAAAAAATTAGAAAATCTTGAAATAGGGCTTTTGAAGGAGAAAGCATGGGAAACCGATTTGAAATTTTGAAATAACACTTTTTAAGGAAAAAGCTCGAAAAACCATTAGAAATATTTGAAACAGGGCTTTTGAAGGAAAAAGCTCGGGAAATTGGTTTGAAGTTTTGGAACAAAACTTTTTTAAGAAAAAGCTTGAAAAACCGTTAGGAAATTTTGAAATAGGGCCATTGAAGTGAAAAGCTCGGGAAACTCATTTGAAATTTTGGAATAGAACTTTTTGAGGAAAAAACTTGAAAAATCATTAGAAATTTTTGGAACAGGGCTTTTGAAGGAGAAAGCCCAGGAAACCGGTTTGAAATTGTAGAATGGAACTTTTAGAGGAAAAAGCTTGAAAAACCGTTAGATAACTTTTTGAAGGAGAAAGCCCAGGAAACTGGTTTGATACTTTTAGATAAAACTTTTTGAGAAAAAAGCTCAAAAAATAGTTCGAAA
The DNA here is from genome assembly GCA_033060915.1 of Euryodendron excelsum. NCBI lineage: Eukaryota > Viridiplantae > Streptophyta > Magnoliopsida > Ericales > Pentaphylacaceae > Euryodendron > Euryodendron excelsum. Next base: position 29,820,247 of record CM065385.1, on the reverse strand, counting down.
ACATTTTGAAACCGGGCTTTTGAAGGAGAAAGCCCGGGAAACCAGTTTGATATTTTGAAAAGGAACTTTTTGCGAAAAAAGCTTGAAAAACCATTAGAAAACTTTTGGAATGGAATTGGGGAAATGGATAGGGCCTTAAACTCTCTCTTTTTTTTCTCTCTCTTTTTTCTTCTTCTTTTTTTTTTCTTTTCTCTCTTTTTTCTTTTATTTTCCTTTTATTTTCTTTTATTTCTTGTTGTGTACATATATTATTTTTTTTTGCTTCTTACTTTCATGCGTATCCTGTTAGTGATAAACTTTTTGCATTTTTTTTGTTGTTATTTTTTAGGATGTCGGGTGCCGGCGATGATGGTTTTGATAGGAGGCACTACGGGAAGGTGCCACAGGTTGAGCCTAGAGAAGGCAGCGCTAGCAGGAGCGGTTTTGCCCGAGGCGGGAGTGGTCGATCTCAGCGATCTGCGAGCAGGACAACTTCGAGTAATAGTTCTGTGAAGGGACAGTCTTCTACTGCTCCAGATAAGAGGGTTGAGGAGGATGTAGATATGGCTGTTAATCTGGGGACGGGGTATGGTATGGCATCCATCCACGACAGGCGGAAGGATACTTCTTTTATAGATGACCAGTTAGCGATTCTAAGATCTAGCTTACCATCCGAGCTTATATTCGCATTATGGTCGGATGCCGTTGTCCACTCACAGTTCATTTAGAGGGGCCAGTATCTCTACCTTGAGAGCCATACAGGCCTTGGCCCCATCTTATCAGGACTTCCTTCTCCGAATCGACTTTGGTGTTTTCATAACACTCCAGATAGACAGGCTTGATCACATGATAGCGATCAGGCTACTAGAGAGGTGGTTTGGGAAGACCGGGACCGTCCATTTGGTAGGTTTTGAGCTAGGGCCTACTCCTGTCGACTGGGCGATGATCACTGGCCTGTCTTTTGGGGGTATCCTAATTTCTTTGCAGTCTGTGACTGTTGTTGAGGCTCGCCTTCTCTTAGGTTTGCCAGGGATTATAGGCTCGAGTTTTTCAGCTTCACTTCTATCTCCAGCAAAGACAGCTTTCACTCTTGAGCTCTTTCCAGCTGATCAGGTTATCATGAGGCATTGGATAGTACTGTATGTCGTCTTTAGTTACTTTTACAACAATAATAAGTCGGCAGTTTCCCTAACCTTGGTGAGCTTGGTGGTGATTTGGATGCATTGGACTATATGGATTGGGGTGCCTTCACTTTTACCAGTTTCTTGTGGGGGATGAGAGTTAGGACGTCCAGGGCATGGGGGAGCTTGACTGGGTTTTGGCCATTTTTGATATGGTGGAGTTATAAGTATCTACCCATGCGTCGGCCAGTGGTATTAGCTGTAGATGTATTTCCATGGGCCACAAGGTGGGCTAGACACCAGGTGGTCCAACGGTCCCTGCTTACAGATTTTGTCGCTTTCAAAGCTAACCTGCAGCTGCTGAGACCCTGAGATGTGACTTAAGAGCCTTACCATTGGTCTCCCCAGTATGTTGGCATAAGGGACATCATTCTCTTGTCTAGGTTACGGGTCACATTTCGAGGCCACTTTTCATGGGAGACATACTTGGGGGAGCGTCATTGGTGATAGCTGCACATTGACTTCCGTGCTGTTATGGATCGTCCTCAGTATATGTTCAAATTTTATCGAGCTGAGGTTGAGATCCCGTATATAGTCGGGGTACCTGGCAACCGCTTCCTTCTTCTGCCCAGTGTAGATTAAGAGGCACATTTCAGCTTAAGGTCTATTAGTGCCTTTACCCAGTTGGATCTGGTGGTTGGAGGGCAAGTGGTCGATCATGAGATGGTCGAGCTACGACATCGAGCTCAAGGTTTTGTTTCCTAGGAAGAGTATGCAGCAGCTTGCCAGGCTCGAGACCAGTATCGCGTCGAGGTGGATGCTTTGACTGCCCGTATATCTCTGATGGAGGCCCGCTGGGTATGCTATTTGCCATTCATTTTTCATATTCTTCATGCATCTTTTGTATTCTAATGCTGGGTTTTCTTTCCTCTTGTTTTCCTTGGTCAGGGCCCTTATGATGTCGGAGCTTCTTCCAGCTAGCCCTCTCCATATGTGTTAGATATTGGCAACTTTGACTTGGATGATGACCTCACTCCTTGAGGTGCCTCTTTCCTTCTGTTGACATAGTTATAGTTTTGTTAGGCTAATAGCATTATTTATGTTTTGAGGCCGTGTGTTGGCCCTTGTGGATGATGATTGTAAGATGATTTTATATATATTATTATTTTCTTTGCATAGGATAATGTTAGTTTTTTTTTTTTTTTAATCTTGTCTTTAATGTATGCACGTGGAAAAATAAAGAGTAGGACTATAAACACAGGAATACAGGAATCATGACGTACATAAAAAAATGATGGGTATGTACAAGCTTTAGACAAACATGAAAAATGTTGGTGCATTGCTACATGTATGGATTTAAGCAAAGCACACATGTATACAAGCTTTATGAAAACAAGCCCAGAGGTACACTCTAAGTTTTTTAGGTTTAACCGAGTGTCCACTGGGAGCTGGTCATTTTGGACTTTTGCACTTTTCTAGAGGATTCCCTTCTTTATTATGCCTTTTTCTTATTATGACGGGATAGTAGTTACCTCGTTCTTAGGGTTTCCATTTCTGAACCCTATCTCTCTTATCCCTTATCTGAAAAGGGGAAAACCTTGCCTAAATCTCGCTCAACTTCCTCTCGAGGATCTCACATTTGGACTAGTAAACTCTCCAGGCGACAACTGAAGTAGCCTTTAGCAAAAGAACAGGCAGTTTCCATCTTCAATTTGAGAAGGCTTTAATTTGGCTCGTAATGTAGGCTAGGCTAAGGGTAGCAAATAAAGGCATATAGGCTCAAATAATTCTTCTATTTCCCAACGGGGGTGATATGAACCATAATCACCTAGAGTAAGCTTCTGCTATTTTGTTCATCTTTCTTTTTAGGTGTTGCTACTTTCTTTCGAACTTGTTTAGACTAAGCAATCTTCCCTGATCCGAGGGGGCTTTGTTTCGGGTTGTAATGTGGCTAGGTTATGGGAGTTTTTAAAAGGAAGGGTATTGAAGGCCCAAGGTGTTACACTTTTCCTGGGTTTATCACAGACCGGTGGTCACTCTTGTCAATTCTTCTTCTTCTTTAGGCTTTTTCCTTGTCAGCTTTCTCTTTTGGGTATTTGCTATGTTTCTATACAGATTTCTACCCATCTTGGGTTCATTGTTTCTCTTTGTTTTGCCCTAGTATTGCTATTTGCACAGTCTTCATTGGTGCCTCTTGCTTTTTTTTTTTTTATTCGAGTATCGCATTGTTTCTCCCCTTCTTTAATTGTGTGAGGGGCCTTTCTTTTGCCTCAAGTTTTCTTCTTTTACTCTTTTCTTTCCAATTTTGCTTTCACCCGTTATGGGCGATGATCACCAGGTCGAGTTTGTCAAAAGAATGTAATTTGGCTCAAAATGGGTTTTCCAAAGGGGGTGCTTTTTAACTGTGTTGTAGAAGAATAGATGACCTCTCTTCCTTTCAGACAATATTGCTTAATCCATGAAGTTCAGTCATAGAACTTTAGCGTCATCCTTTAAGATAAGTGAAAGTTAGTTTTAAACGTTCTGTTACCAGTGCTTGCCCTAGTGTGGGGGGTGGTTCCTGGTTAAGGTGTTTGAATGAAGATTGCTTATGGCTCGAGTGGGCTATTCAAAGGAATTGCTTTGCTATTTAGGGAATCTGAAATGATGGCTTCTTTTCCTTTTGAGGGTCTAACTACCGATTGCTTTGTCATGGCGTCCTCCAGGTGGTGCCCTTTTCTATAATCTATTCTCGCTCTTTTCTTTCTTCAGTGTTTCCTCTCTTTGGATTGGAAATGGTTCCTGCTAGTGATGATGCGCGTACTATCCCCCTCTTCAAGTCAAGGCATAACAGTGAAAGGGAAAACTTCTAAGCAAAAGACAAACACTGAAGATGATAAACATAAACTTCAAATTCCTTTTTGCATTTTAAAGGTTTTGTGTACATGTCAAGCTCTTGATTAACAAAAAGTAAAATTAAAAGTAGAGTTTAACAAAAGACAGGATTAATAGAAGTAAAGGTAAAGTTTGGTGAAATAACATCCCTTTGGTAGTTATTTCTTTAGGTGGGCTTCGGGACCATGCCTGCTTCTTCCATGCTCCATCCTCCAACTTCTTCACTAGATTGTGCTGGACGGATTGATGCACTGACTGTAGAATGGTAGAGGTGGGCGGTCATAGTGCAATCGGGGATGCCTCCTGTAAGCACCCCATTTTTGACCGCTCGGCAGTCTACACTCCGTCCAGACTTGTTTTCAAGTCATTGTGAGCGTATTCCTATCGAATCCAATTCTCTAGGTCCAAATTCCGTCTTTCCATCGCTTCGCAGGCCTGTCAGGCCCAAATAGAGGCAAAATGACCAAAATGCCCTTAGGGGCATTGTCCTTTCCTTTCCAATTCCAATCCCTCTCTCGAGACAGTTTATTCCTCGAGACGGTCCGAGTAGCGAAACTACTCACAAAACCGCTAGAGTAGCGGAAATACTCACAAATAAGTCGATATAGGGAATTGGCAACAAACCCCTGTGTCACGACGATTGCCGTTAGAGTGGCGGAAACACTCAAAGCCCAGGTCAACACCAGTGTTTGTTAACCCACTTTGGTGAAAAATGACCAAACTGTCATTTGGATCTTTTCCGAGGCTTTCCGGTCAAGATGATCATTTTGCCCCTAGGCATCTGAATGCCCCGGGAACCACACCGGCTCTGGGTATCAAACCAGTAATGTCCTGAGAATACTTTTTATAGTATTCTCAACCTTTCTTTACCTTTCCGGATCATTCCGAGTCAGTTCCGGCCAACCCAGTACAAAATGACCGTTTTGCCCCTGGAGGGCCGGTCTCCTTCTTCGACCACATCGGCTCTGGTTAACAAACTGGTAATGCCCCAAGAATACTTTTTATAGTGTTCTCAACCTTCCTTTACCTTTCCGAACCCTTCCGAGTCGGTTCTGGCAAACCCAGTACAAAATGACCGTTTTGCCCCTAGTGGGCCAGTCTCCTTTTCCGACCACGCGGGCTCTGGGAATCAAACCGGCAACCTTCGGGAACATTCTGAATAATGTTTCCAGATCCCAAGTCCTCTTCCGAGACAATCCGAGTTCGCCCCGGTAGCTTCCTAGTCCGATTGACCGTTTTGCCCCTAAGGACCCGGTCAACCTTTCCGACACATCTTATCCTCACTTTTCAAGTCAAATACCTCCAGGACACTATTTTAAGTGTTCCTGCTCCTTTCTGGCCTTCCGGGTCATTCCCGGCTCCTCCAAATCATTCCCGAACTTTTCGGAGTCACTCCTAGTGAAGCCAAGCTAAAAGTTACATGGTAGTCACTAGTACAGGTGCCCAAATCTAGTCAAAGATACGTTACTTGCTGACTTATAAAGTTTCCTAACTGGCTGGCACCACTAGTAGTGGTGCCAAGAGCAATTTTGCCCGGGCGCCACTGCAACAGGCCCTAGGTTTGTCAAACCTTGATAAATACAGAGCCTCATTCAACGTGAAAAGGGTCTGCAAACTTAACCTAAGAATCATATATTTTGATATACAGAGCTCGAGCACCTCCAAAAACCCTAGTTTCCTTAGGTTTTCCAAACCGTAGCCACCCTACACAAACCCTAGCCTCCTATACACTCCTACACACCCCCATACACTCATACACTAGCCTTCAACCATCCTTTGAAGACTTGAAGAGTTGCAATCCAAAGCTTGAAGACAACTCTTGAGGATTGAAGATGAAGATCAAGACAAAGACCGAAGACCGAAGACAGCACGGCGCGCAAAATAAACAAGACATACAGTAGGCTCCCTATTTAAATTTCCGCACTTCCTCCCCTCTGTCTTCTCTCTCTTAACCCACTTGGGTTTTTTCTATTTTAATCCCCCATCTCTTTCCCCCCTTTCTTTACATGCTTGAAACAAGGGGACTCGCGGTCCATGTGTAGGATTGGGCTATTGGAGAGTCACCGTGTCGGGGGCTTTCTTCTAGTCTAACCAAAGACCACATGGGTCCGCCCCCCTTGATTATGTGGTGAAGCCTTAGCCTTGTATGTTCACGACCCCAAATTGCATTGTGCATATCATAGTCTTGCATCTTCCAAAATTCATTTTCAAACTCGTTTTCAAAACCGTTTTCAAACTTGTTTTCAAAATTGCATCAAAATCTCTTTTTCAAAAACTTGTTTTCAAAATCACAATTCTAGGGTGATTCTAGCCTTTCCATGGCTAGGGTTGCTTTAGGAAAGTGTTACATTAAAAGTGACCAATATCGTCCATATTTTCAAATCTTATTGTTTTCCAAAACCGCTTTCCTAAAGTGGTTCTAGCCCTCTTATGGTTAGAATTGCTTTAGGAAAGTGAGATGTTTTTATACCTTCTAAAAACTCTCTTTTCAAAAAATCTCTCTTCCTAAAAATCTCTTTTTCAACATACTTTCCTAAAACTCTCCTCTCCAAAATTGTTTTCAAAAACTCCCTTCCAAAATCTATTTTTCAAAACTCCCTTTTTCAACTCCTTTCCAAAATCCTCTCCCCAAAATCCACTTTCTAAAAACGTTCCCCAAAAATCTTTCCAAAAACTCTCTTCAACAATCTTCAATCAAAAACCTTCCTAGAAAAACTCTTTCCAAAAATCTTTCCAAAAACTTTCTTTTCAAAATCTTTCCTCTAGAAATTCCTCCCTAGGATTCCCTTCTAGAAAACCTTCGTTTCCAAAAACGCACTTTCCAAAAACTCTTTCCTTAGAGCCCAAGTCAAGCCTTAGAGCCCACAATTAGGAAACCCTAATTTTCTTTCCAAAAACATGATTTTCAAACTTTGCCCCAAACCTAGGTTTCCAAAATCTCTTGTTTTCACATCTAAACTATACATGTTTCCAAAACCTCTTTTCTACGTCAAAACTATAATTTTCCAAACCTAGGGTTTCTAGAATCTCCTTTTCCAAATCCTTGCTAAATCTTATCTTCCCTTTAGGAAACCGAATCAAATCTCCCCGTTTAGGAAACTAGATCCCGTCCTCCGTTTTTGGAAACAAAATCAAATCGTTTCTTTTAGAGACCAAATCCAATCCCTTCTGAATCCAAATCTTTCCTAATTCAAATCCTTCCTAAACTTCCACTTTCCTAAATCTTAAGTTTCCAAAAACTTGAACATAAAAATCTTTCCTAAAATTCTAAAATTCAACCCTTTCCTAATTCTACCCTCTTTTCAGATCTTAACTTTTCAAACCTAAGTTTTCAAACCTTTCCTAAATTCAAACCTTTTCCAATTTTAAGATTTTCTAAAATTCGAACCCTAAAACTTTCTAAATCTTAAACTTTCTAAATTTCAAATCTTTCCAAATTCAAAACTTTCTAAATTTGAAACTTTCTCAAGTCAAATCTTTCTAAACCTAAATCTTTCCAAATTTTAAAATTTTCAAAACTTCAACATCTTTCCAAATCTAAGACTTTTCTAAACTCGAAACTTTCTTAGTTCAAACATTTCCTAAATTGGAAACTTTTCTTTTTCAAACCTTTCCAAAATTCTAAACTTTCCAATTTTCAAAACTTCCCTATTTCAAAAAAATTCCTAATTTGAAAATTTTCCTAATTTGAAATTTTCCTAATTTGAAACTTTTCCAAAATGAAACTTTCCTAATTCGAAACTTTCCTAAATCGGACTTTTCCTAATTCGAACATCTCCTAAAATCTAATCTTTCTTAAGTCTCTTCTCTTTCCTAAGTCTAGGTTTCCTAAACCTCCATCTTTCCTAAACCTCCATCTTTCCAAAACCAAGTCTTTCCAAAATCAATCTTTCCAAAGCAAGTCCAATCTTCTCAATTTCAATTTCCAATCTCCTCTTCTAATCTCAAATTGAATCCAATTTTCAATTCAATCTCTTTCTTCCAATCCAATCTCTCTCTTCAAGTCAATCTCTTTTCAATCGGACTCCGGTCCGAACTACGACTGACCTGATTCCCCTAAAGGGATACGTAGGCAACCTTTATAGGTGCGGTCACAACACTCTTCAAACTTTCAATTCCACCCTCATTGGTGTGGTTTTCAAAGTCTTTTCCAATCTACTTTCAAACTTCCAATTTTAAATTTCTATTTCTAAATTTTTAAACTTTTCAATTTCAATTCTATCTCTTCAAATCTTTTTTCAAATCTATTTTTCAAGTCTCTTTCCTTGCACTTGTATGTCATGCATCATGTTAGTTTCTTTTTAAACATTGTTTTTCTAAAGTGGGTAGGATTGAATGTATGTTAATTAAAGACTCTCATAGGTGAATCTAGGGTAGATTGACATGTAGGTACCGAAAGGGCGGGGTAGGGTGATAGCTTAGTGCGTCTTCCCTACACGTAACCAACCTCCGAACCTAGATCACTGATTTCAAAGACCAAAAAGGAGTTATTTTTCAAAAAGGGCTAAATGTTTTCCAAAGGTTGCCAAACAACCTGTTTTTCTTAAAAACCCTCTCTCAAGGAGATATTTTCAAAAATCGTTTTCCAAAACCCTAAATGTAGTCTTCGGATTATTCTTAGTTTTTAGGTGACCTAACTCACCTTAATCAAGTTAGGTGGCGACTCCGAATTTTTTTGTCAAAAGCCTTTTATTCAAATCAATTTTCAATTCAAACCTAGTCGCACTCATTCTTCTAGGAGGGTGAGTTCTAACGAGAAAGTACAGCATTTTTCCCGCTTGTGTGAGTATTTCTCGAGTGCGAAAAATCTGGGCGCGACAACTGGCAACTCCGCTGGGGACACTTAGAGGGTTAGGCCATAGTCATGTCTCTTTACCCTTCACCCATGTAGAGTCTTCAATTAACTTGGTTCAATCCTATTCACTTTAAATTTTCAAAACCAAATTTTCAAAATTGTTTTCGAAAAACATGCATTTACTCATATTATCTTGTATTATGTTTGTTATCCACATATTGACACTTGCATCTTTGTTTTATAGGTGCACACTATGTTTAAATTTTATTAATTGCTTTGCATGAATGTGATGTACAGGATGAATGAGAATTGTTGGGCTCTTTCCTCCACTTTTAAAAATCACACACACGCTGTATGTGCACTTGTATTCTGCATACTTGCATACCCTGATATGTCCTTTCTAGTTAGAAAGGGAGAACGGCATATTGGTTGTGGGCAAAATGCTGTGTCAGTTTCTTCGCCTACGGCCTCTTGATGGTTCCCCCGCTCGGATCACCAACCGATCATAGCACCACCTCGAGGAGTGGGCCTAGGTTTGAAGATCCGAGGACCGAGCCTTTTTAGAACGCATTAGTCAACCCTCAACCTCATACTCATATAGACACCATGCATAGCCGAACCTCTGCCGGATTTAAGACACGAGCACCGTTTTCAAAATCACGGAGGAAAGGGCGACTGCTTTTACCTTCATTTATACCTGCTGTTATAATGCTTGTATTTACACTGTTATAATGCCTGTCTAACTGTTCATGCATGCTTGTTTACTTCAATTGTACCTTCTCTCCTTATACTCTTTGCATATTCATGTTCGTGCATTCAATATCCCATATCAAGACAAGAGTTCAAAGTAACTCAAGTCACTGTATTCTCATGCATATGATCAACCCATTGAGAATGATACCAACGTTACTCTCCCTTGCATTAAACCTACCCAAACCCTAAGGGTTCCCGCGTAACCATAAGGACTTATTGCATCTCGATTCATTCCATAAGAGGGGCCCCAATCCCTCTATGCTCACGGAGATAGGGTTGCCAAGAAGACAAGGGGCAATCAGTCAACAAGGTCTCTCAGCGACCTCCTCGACATCAAATCCAAGGAGAGCGAATCCGAAGACTCAAGAGTAGTTTAGGGTTTCCTTTTGTAAAAATAGATAGGTGGAAGTCCAAAGGAAAATGTTCCCCCTCCCCCTATTAAAATGTATTTCAATTCTTTTGTATTTCAAACCCAGAATTTAATGTACTTCTTTATTTTTATGAATGAATGCATGAATGGCTGAAGGTTCCCACCTGACAGTAAAGTGTCTGCATACATGGGCAAATCCCCTATCTCCAAAAGTGAGCCAATACATCATGTTTAGTTTCCTTCCTAAAGAGGGGCACCCTAGGACATGCATTGCATAGATTTCTCCAGGAAACAAACTCTAATTTGTAATTGTTGTCATCATTGTTATCGGTAATGAATACTAGTCCAACTTCCTCTATAATAGTAAAGGTCATGGGTTACAAGCTTCAGGAGAACATACCATTGGGAAGCGGGAATGCTAACGGGAACCCCCTGTGCAACACACTTACTGCAATCTCAGAAAGGACAATTCCTGCCTTAGAGGAGCCCGAATACCAAAATCCTTCCTTCCTAACCACGCAATCTTATCAACCTGACATGAACTTAACCATAGGAGCCTTACTAGACCCTTCCCATTATCCCCTTGTCCTTAATACGTTGTTTGAACCTGAACCCATGATCGCTATGGCTCGACCTGAACTTCAAACTAACAACTAAGGAAACACACGACTTAAGCTACCATTAGTCTTACCAAAGAAGCCGAATGTGCTCACCACTCTACCTGTCCTCACCAACCCTTCACCTGTAGCAATCCCTTTGCTCGTAAACCCAAGGATAACTCTTCCCACCATAACCCAAACACCAATATCAAGTCTTCATAACGTCCCATGGAATTACCCACCTGATAAGGGCATCGGAGAGCCCGTAACAGAAATAGGGGGAATGACTTGGTCAGGGCGCCTTTATACCTCTGTTGAAGTGGAAAGAAAAAGGAAGGGGAAGGATAAAGAAGGAGAGTGCTCCAACCAACCAACAGACCAGGAGGTGTCAGAATTCACCAAAGCTTTAGGAAAGGTCGATTACGATATCATGGAACAGCTTAGGAAAGCCCCAGCCCATATTTCAATATTGGGTTTGCTGCTCACTTCTGAGGTGCACCGGAATGCTTTAATAAAGATCCTCAAGGATGCTCATGTGTCCGAGAGTTTCACGCCAGATAATCTACATGACATGGTCAGTCTCATTATGGCCCGAAACATCATCACTTTCTCTGATGATGAGATTCCGGTTGATGGAACAGGTCATACTCGGGCTTTACATATTGTCGTAAGAACAAGAGGAAGAATGGTAGCCAAAGTATTGATAGATAATGGGTCGACATTGAACGTGTGCCCGTATTCTACTCTGGAAAGGCTGGGAATGGACCAAACTTACTTGAAAAATAGTGATATGATCATCCGTGCCTTTGATGGATCTCGGAGGGAAGCCATGGGGGAAATTGAAATGCCTGTTGAGATAGGACCAGTAACCTTCACAATTAAATTTCAAGTTTTACACATTCCGGCTGTCTATAACTTGTTGTTAGGAAGGCCCTGGATTCATTCGGCGGGTGCAGTTCCTTCTAGTCTTCATCAGAAAGTCAAGTTCATCGTGGGCTCCAAGCTAATCGCTATTTTCGCTGAAAAAGAGCTCGCTGTATACAAAGCTGACATCATTGCATCTGATAGTGAACTGCCCTCTTGTTTTCAATCGTTTGAATATATCACTGTCATGCAGAAGGAAGATCAGGTGAAGCCTAATTATTCCAAGAACTCTCAGATGGTAGTACGGTACTTTAAAGAAAATGGTTTCCATCCGGGTAAAGGCTTAGGGAGATGTTTACAAGGAAGAACAGAAATCGTAGAAATACCGTCAGCTGAACCCACCTTTGGGTTGGGATATGAACCCACAAAAAGAGAAAGAATAGAAGCAGCGCGGAAGAAAAGGGCTGATAAGAAAGCTGTCATGGAACTCTCGGACCAATTCAAGTAGTTAGACATGGGAAAAGGAACACCTGTATTAAGTAATAAGAAGAGAAAAGTCCAGGGAAAGTGCCCGTCATGACAACCAGCATCGGAGTAACCCAAGATGGATCCATTCGAGCAATGTTGCCAGGCAAAAAGTTGTATAATTGGGCCAGCAAAGACATCATCCGTGCTCGCAAGTTTCGGTACAAAGCCCGTTAGAGCGAGACCCTGGAGCAACTGATTCACCATAAACTTTGTCCTTTTAAATTTATTTGTCTTAACTTTTTAAAATCAAGTTATCAATGAATAAAATAATATCCCTTTCTTGTTTGATTTATTGTACACTATTTTCCATGCCAGGGACCCTTGCATCTAATATCCTACTCAGCTAATCCAGGGAATGCCAATCTTGATAAATGATGACTTGAACACTGAGTTTGATTACCAACAATTGGGGATTGAAGAAGATGTACATTTTACAGAGGAGGTGCCAGAGAAAATTCGAGAACAAATAGAAAGACATGAGAATCGTAATACCCCAAACATTGAGGAAACGGAAACCGTTAATTTGGGAAATGAAGGGGATCTGAAGGAGCTTAGAATCGGTACGGGCCTAGATCAATGGTAGCGCAAAGAGTTATTGGAACTTTTGCATGCATACTTGGATGTTTTCGCATGGTCCTATCAAGACATGCCCGGACTAGATGAATCCATTGTGGAACATAGACTACCTTTGGACCTGCAGATGAAACCCTTTAAGCAGAAGCTAAGAAGATTGAAACCCGAATGGAGCCTGAAGATCAAGGAGGAGGTGATCAAACAATTTCTGGTAGGGTTTCTGCAAGTGGTAGAATATCTCCAATGGTTGGCTAATATTGTCCCGGTACCTAAGAAAGATGGCAAGGTGCGGATGTGCATTGACTTTCGGGACCTCAACAGGGCCAGTCCAAAGGATGATTTTCCTCTTCCCCACATAGATTTGCTTGTTGACAACACGGCCGGTCATGGAATGTTTTCCTTCATGGACGGTTTTTCGAGATATAATCAGATCAAGCTGGCTGAAGAAGATCGGGAGAAGACTGCTTTCATTACCCCCTGGGGAGTATACTGTTATAAGGTTATGACATTCGGGCTTCGCAACGTAAGGGCAACCTACCAAAAAGCCATGGTAACTTTATTCCATGACATGATGCATCAGGAAGTAGAGATCTATATGGATGACATGATCGTCAAGTCCAAGCAACGGAAGGACCATTTGTTCAACTTGCAGAAGGTGTTTGATCGCCTCTGTAGGTATCAGCTTAAGCTAAATCCGGCCAAATGCACGTTCGGAGTATCTTTAGGGAAATTATTGGGATTTATAATCAATGAAAAGGGGATAGAGGTTGATCCTGCCAAGGTGAAGTCCATTGTTGAAATGCCTACACCAAAAGGGGAAAAGGAGGTTCGGTCTTTTTTAGAAAAGTTGAACTTTATTAGCAGGTTCATCGCCCAAATGACCCACCTGTGCGAACCTATTTTCAAGCTCCTTAAGAAAGACGTTCCAAAGGAGTGGGATGATTACTGTCAAATGGTGTTTGAGAAAATTAAAGAATATCTTCGAAATCCCCCTATCCTAATGGCACCAACCCCGGGGCGTCCTTTGCTGATGTACATGACAATGTTAGATACTTCTATGGGATGCGTCCTGGGGCAACATGATGAAACAGGGAGAAAAGTGCAAGCCATTTACTACCTCAGTAAGAAATTTCTGCCATATGAAGCGAATTATTCCGATCTTGAGAAAACCTGTTGCGCATTAGCCTGGGCAGCTCATAGGCTTCGACACTACATGCTCTATCATACCACCTTCCTCATCTCTCAAATGGATCCCCTCAAGTATATATTCGAGAAACCAACCCTGTCCAGCAGAATTGCTCGATGGCACATGATCCTGTCAGAATTCGACATTGTGTTCACTACCCGTAAATCAATCAAAGGGCAGGTGATAGCTGATTATCTGGCTGAGAACCCCATTGACGATTATCAATCCATGGAGCCCCAATTTCCTGATGAAAATATACTATGCGTTGATGGTACATCTGAAGAGCAAGAACCAGTCGGGTGGAAGATGTTTTTCGACGGCGCTGCTAATAAAAAGGGAGCCGGCATTGGGGCAGTAGTAGTGTCAAGAACCGGTAGTCATTATCCCATTGTAGTTAAGCTACAACTTGAACTCTGTACTAATAACATCGCCAAATATGAGGCTTGCATCCTGGGGTTAAGATTGGCATTAGAAATGAGGATTGATGAATTGGTTGTTCTTGGTGATTCAGATTTGGTCATTCAGCAATCCAAGGACGTGTATCAAACTCGAGATGCCAAACTCTCCCCGTATCATCAACAGGTCAAGGACTTGTGTCAGCTATTCAAAAGTGTGGATTTTCGTCACGTACCCCGAACAGAGAACAGCTTTGCTGATGCCTTGGCTACATTGGCTGCAGCAATCAAGGTCGACAGTGGCACTGAAATACCCCCTCTACAGATCTTCACCAGGGATGTCCCCTCTTATTGTCTGCATAAAACTACTGAACCTCACGAAAAACCGAGGTTTTATGACATCCAGAGGCATATTCAAGCCAGGACGTTCCCCGATGCGGCAACACAGCGCGATAGGAAGACCATTTGTCGTTTGGCGGGACACTATTTCATGGCTGAAAATGAGCTTTTCAAGAGATCATGGTTCGGGCCTCTAAGATGTGTCAATACCGCTGAAGCCAAAGTTTTCATGGAAGAAGTGCACGAGGGAGTTTGCGGCCCCACATGAATGGCCACACGCTTGCAAAGAAGATTCTCTGGACAGGATATTACTGGTCAACAATGGAGTCGGATTGCATTAGATACGTTCTTCGGTGTCACAAATGTCAGATACATGGGGATAAGATCAAAGCACCACCGTCTGAGCTCCATTCTATGTCTGCCCCATGGCCCTTTTCTATGTGGGGGATAGATATTATTGGTCCTATCACTCCTAAAGCTTCCAACGGCCATCGCTTCATCCTGGTCGCCATTGATTATTTCACTAAATAGGTGGAAGCCGTCTCTTACGTCCATGTCACCAAGAAGGTCGTAGAAAGGTTCATAAAAAATTACATCATCTGCCGGTATGGGATTCTCAAGTCACTCATTACTGATAATGCTTCCAATCTGAACAATGAATTGATATCAAAGCTATGCCAAACATTTCGCATTACTCACCGGAATTTGGTTACTTACAGGCCCCAGATGAATGGGGCAGTAGAAGCAGCCAACAAGAATATTAAGAGAATACTCCGAAAAATGATTGACAATTACAAAGATTGGCATAAGAAACTTCCGTTTGCATTGATGGCTTACCGAACTACTATGAGGGCCTCCACCGGAAGTACCCCTTTTGAGCTAGTTTACGGCACCGAGGCAGTCATCCCTGTTGAGATTGAGATTCCTTCTTTACGGATCTTAACAGAAACCAAGTTAGACGAAGCAGAATGGATTAAAGACCGATATGCCCAACTCTGTTTGCTGGATGAGAAGCGGTTAGCTGCAGTTTATCACACTCAATGTTACAGAAGGCGAATGGCCAGAGCATTTGACAAGAAGGTACGACCTCGATCATTCCAGCCAGGAGATTTGGTGCTCAAGAAGGTGTTCCCCCATTAAGAGACAGCATAGGGAAAGTTTGCTCCAAACTACGAAGGGCCATTCGTGGTAAAGAAAGTCTTGTCTGGAGGAGCTCTCGTTTTGGAGGAAATGGATGGCCAAGAATTTCCTAGCCCATTGAATTCAGATGCTGTCAAACACTACTACATATGATTCCGAAAGCTAGACCTTTGGTTTCTGTAAAAAAGCAATAAAACCTACTCTCCTCATTCTCCATTAATCAATAAGGTAGTGTTTTAAGGTTAAAGCTCTATGGACTAAACAATATAATTCCAAGATGACGAGGGGCCTTTATTTCATTTTCTGTCCAATTAAAATGCATATATAACCTTTGTCAAACCTTTAGAGCCGATTACTTTCTTCCAGGAGCATTCCCCCAATAAAGTGATCATGTTCAGTAGATGCACTGAAAATAGTAAAAAAAAAAAAAAAAAAGAAGAAGCCTTGAAGTAGTACTTGAAGTTCACACAAATATTGGTATTAACGTCATTGGCCAAAAAAAAAAAAAAAAAAGACGTGCAATGAGATACCCAAAGAAAGATGGGAATACGCAGGAAAAGTGCCATTAAACCAAAAACTATCAAAGGTGATCACTAGTAGAGTGGTAGGCTTGAGCCTTTTCTTTTTCTTTCGAAAGTAAATACCAACACCATAACCCCTAAAAGTCCTCTCAGATTGGAGTTAAATTGATTAGTCCAAATGAGCTTACTAAATATGCCATGGGCTGGAGAATGATGCAAGTAGCGTTTAGGAGCTTCTCAACAGAAACCCGAGACCAAGCTGAGGAAAGAGAGAGAAAGAAGAGAGAAAAGTTAAGCGCTTCTCGAGGATGCGGTGAAAACCCGAAAGGGCGCCGTAGGTAAAAAGGTAGGGATGTGGCAAGATACAAAATTATTGACCCTGGCGAAAACTTGCAAAGGTGCCTTGGTGCAAAAATGACAGAGCTGGGACTGGTGAAAACCCTCAGGGGCACTAGTAGCAAAAATAGCCCGAAAAAAAAAAGGGGGCGGGGGGTGGGAACAAGAGATTTAGATGTAAGAAATAGCTCGAGCTACTACATTCCCCAGAAGTTAAGGTATGAAAGCAACAGTGTAAAAGTCGAAAGGCGTCTCGAAAGGCATTCTCCGGTTTAGCCCAGTTAGGGTTAAAAGAAGCAGAGGTCCCTTTCGCGGAACAGTCAGTGAGTCAAAGAATCAAACAAAGGGGAGTTATTTTTCATTAAACTGCAATTCTCATTTAATTTTTCCCAAATTTGTTACTATACTAATCATGCAGAGAAATTATACCAAAAGCACGGGAGGTCATGAATTCATAAGATAAAAGAGGCATAACACTAAACAAAGTATATTTTTCTACAAATGCAGAAATCAGCAAATCTAAGAGCGAGGGGCAAAAATATATCGCTCCCCGTCGTCATCAGAGGAGGAATCAGCTATGCAGGGATCCACTGGCTCGCCGGTCACAAGAGGAGCACTCGAAGAGGTACCAACAGTAGAAGACCCAGGCTGGCCTCGCTCATAGTCCGTACATCTAGCCAGAAGCATGTCCCTCTCTCGAGTAAGGGACTCCACGGTCTCCCGCAAGGACTGGCCATCCATCACATCACCCTCTAGGGAAGGAGAACTGCCTAGAATGCCTCGTGGCTGCCTGCGGACCCTCGCAGCACCCAAAGGTGGGTCATCATGTGTCGATCTGGCTGCTGCTAACTGCCTCTCCAGTAAAACTATCTCAGCGTCTCTCATCCTCAATCGGTTATGCAACATCTGTATCAGACGACGGTTTTCCCATCTGTGACGACGTCCCTGAACAATCATAGCAGTTAAGAAGTCAGTATACCCTACGGGAGGTAAATGAGTCTCAATGAGAAGATCCCCGAGTCTACTAAGACCCAGCACGTAGCGTCGAAGCCAATAATGATAGGCCTCGGTCGCAGGGGGCATGTCAGAGAAGGGACCATCATCATCAACGTGAGGAAGCAAAGATCTCCATATATCCATAACTTTCTCCACCAATGCTCTAGGAATCGACGCCTCAAAGACAAGAGTAAACTCAGCTGCAGAAGCTAAAAAAGGGATATCCTGACTCCTACCAAGCTGTCGTAGAACCCGAATCCCGAAGAAAAGGGCAATGCCCCGCAGGCCTGCAAGGGGCACGAAAGCTCTCCCGAAAGGCCGAACTCTCAAGCAATACCTACCAACTAGCCCTGAATACCACCTGACTGTGCCTGACCTCATGCTCTGAAGATAGTCAGCCCAGGATGCAGCGGTCTGCGGAAATCTCCCCTCATCTGCCATGACACCCTGAGATCTCGCCAGGGAATGTACATGATCGAGCTCAGGATACCACATGTGCTGAAACAAAGGTGTAACAAACAAATGACTAATCGCCCAGAGCTGGAAGAGAGTAGCGCATCTGCGGAAACAAGCGTCAAGGGTCTGCTGGAATCTCGTAAGACTCACGAAGGTCTCCCCTACAATCATAGGAGCATAGGAATGCCCCTTACGGATCAAGGCTAGCGGTGCAGGGAGTCGACTGTCCACTAAATCATCTTCTCGAGGGAACACCAAGAAGTTTAGCAGAAGCAAGGCTAAGGCAACCATACGAGAAACAGCCCAATCTTGGGAGGTGTGCCACTCACCTGAATGAACTCGCATACCCGTAGGAAACTCAAAACGGGAAAAGAGGAACTCTGCTGGGACATAGGGAAACTGGGGCAAAGAAGAAGACGAAAGAACTGCGCATCTGAATCCGAGCTGGGACGAAACCACTGTAATACAACCATCTGGAAAAAGGGGTCCCACAATGTCAGCAGAAACATCTCGGAAAACAAGAAGGAACCCATACTCGTGAGGAGTAGGGGAAGCTCACACTCTCCAAAGCGGAAAAGAGACAAGTCCGGCTGCTAGAAAGGGATCACTGCCTCCATGAGTCCGGGAATAAGCCGCACTGATAAAAGCGAAGCCACCCGACCAAAGGACCGACAAAAAATATCCTGCTCATCCGGAGGGTAACTACTGTGCCAGGATCTCAGCCGACTCAAAACTCCATCTGCCATCCTGAAAAGGTAAGCCAAGGTAAATGATATTAATATACTATCTATGCAGTTTAAATAACATTAAAATAAAATAAACAACTAACACAAACAAAACAAATAAAAGACTTTGAATGATAAGTCATAACAAATTTCCTATATACACATCTTGATTTTCAAACTTTAAACCAAGTTTCAAGGTTTCTTTGCCTTTTTCCTTTAAAAAGATTTTATTTCTAAAACTTTAACCAATTCTTTCCATAATTTCTAAAAAATTTCGGCAAAGTCCCGTTTAAGAATGGCCCCTACAACGCCTATGACATCAACACAAAACGCAAAATGTGCACTTTCCGACAATCACAAAACAATGGCACCCGTGCACACTTTTCAATTTTTCAAAATTTTCAAAAACTCATGTTTTATTTTTCAAATAAATCAATGGTTTTCAAAAAGCTTCCAAAATTTTTCCAAATTTCAAACTTTAAAAATTTCATCAATTTCTTGAATTTTCTAATTTTTTCTAATTTTCTAAATATTTTTCTATTTTTCAAAACATCAAAAATTCACCAAGTTTTCAAAAAATCCCGAAACTTCATACGATTGTTAAACACATTTTTCTAAGGCACATTCCACAAAAACATAGCCAGAAAGCCCAATACCCATGCCTTAGGAACAAATTTCCTATTCCTGCAGAAAACACTCTTCGCATAATCGTGAAAAACCATTCAAATTCAATCAAAAAACCATCAAAATGCAAAAACAACATCACCAAAGTGTTCAAAACATATCAAAACATTAATTTCCACTATTCACATAATTCAAACGAAGTTCTACACATCAAAATTAACAAAATTTGAAAACTCACCTTTTGGAAGTTCTCCGGCAAAATCTTCTCTTCCGGCGACTTTTTCGGCGACGTGGACTCCTTCCGACAATCACCCGTGGTCCCCAAGGAGTGCTCCTTCAATCTCCAAGATGGATTCCTCGCAATGCCTCACGAATTTGCGAAAACCCTCCAAAGTGCTGTGGCTGTTCGAACTAGAAATTTTCTGGTTTTTACTTTAAGCCTGGCGCCACTAGCAGAGGCGCAAGTTCTGTTTTGCTAAAGGCGCCACTACTAGTGGCGCCAGTTATAAATTCTAGGCAGTTTTGCCCTTTTTCCCGCCGAAGCTCGTTTTCAAAGGCCTTATTGGCCCGTTATCCATTTTCGACCCCCGTTGTCGAAAGATTTCCAATGTCCGTCTCTCCGACTGCCTCGCGGTCAACATGAGACTCTTACTCTTATCGTTTTCTGTCTTTGCCCCAAGATATTTCATTATTAAATAACCCTTATAATCTCAATGATATTCTCAAAAGATTTGACCAAACTTCTAAGTCCTCCTCTATAACTATTCAAGATTTACAAACTGAAATCAACTATGTCAAAAAAGAATTACGTGATTTAAAACTTGAACATAATATTTCCAAAATTGATCTTGATAATCTTAAGAATCAAGTGTTATTATTTCAACACTCTTCCTCTTCTTCTAGCCAGCCTACTATTCCAAATCCTATAGATATTTTCTTACTTTCCCAAATCTCTTATCAAAAATGGAATGTCAAAATTACTATTGTTGTTAACCAAGAATTTAGATTTGACACTATTGCCCTTTTTGACTTTGGTGCAGATGTTAATTGTATTCAAGAAGGTTTGATCCCTACTAAATATTTTGAAAAAACACGTGAACGTCTCTTTGCTGCTAGTGGAACTCCACTCCAAATACAATATAAACTTTCTACTGCTCATATTTGTAATAATAATGTATGTATCAAAACTCCTTTTGTCCTTGTCAAAAACCTTTCCAGATAAGTTATATTAGGAACACCTTTCCTTAGTTTTCTACAACCCTTTCAAGTTACTACTAAAGGTATCACTACTACTCTTAATAATAATCAAATTATTTTTCCCTTTGTAAGTCCTCCTCGTACCAAAGATCTTAATACTTTAAAAAATTTTGCTATTTCCCATAAAACTCTCAATCTTATCATTCGAAAAGAAAAACACTTATTATTTTTAAAAGAGGAAAAAATTAATACTCAAATTGAACGTAGCTTACAAAATGGTACTTTGCAATTAGCCATCGGTAAATTTTTAACCAAATTACAACATGAAGTTTGTTTTGATGTACCCAATGCTTTCTGGTCCAGGCACAAACATGTTGTTACTTTACCTTATGCTTCTGATTTTTCTGACTCCAAAATTCCTTCCAAAGCTCGTCCAATCCAAATGAACCATGAACTTTTTGAATATTGTAAAAAAGAAATTCAGGATTTACTTGATAAAAAATTAATTCGCCCTAGTAGATCTCCATGAAGTTGTGCTGCCTTTTATGTTTATAAAAATGCTGAGATTGAACGAGGTGCTCCCCGATTAGTAATCAATTATAAACCTCTCAACGATGCTCTTCAATGGATTCGGTATCCTATTCCCAATAAAAAAGATCTTCTTCAACGTCTCTGTCATACAAAAATCTTCTCAAAATTTGATATGAAATCTGGCTTTTGGCAAATTCAATTAGCCGAACAAGATCGATATAAAACTGCATTTACTTTACCTTTTGGACATTATGAATGGAATGTAATGCCATTTGGTTTAAAAAATGCTCCCTCTGAATTTCAAAAAATTAGAGATGATATTTTCAACCCGCATTCTCAATTCACAATTGTTTATATTGATGATGTTTTAATTTTTTCTAATTCTATTATTCAACACTGGACACATCTTGAAAAATTCTTCAAAATTGTTAAACACACTGGTTTAGTTCTTTCTGCAAAGAAAATTAGTTTATTTCAAACTCGTGTCAGGTTCTTAGGACATTATATTTATCAAGATACAATTACCCCTATTGAAAGATCTATCCAATTTGCTAATAAATTTCCTGATGAAATTAAAAATAAAAATCAATTGCAACGGTTTTTAGGAAGTCTCAATTATGTCTCTGACTTTTATCCCAATTTAAGTCAAATTGCTACTCCTCTCAGCCAACATCTTAAGAAAGACCCTCCTGCTTAGTCTAATGAACATACTAAAATCGTTCAAACCCTTAAGCAATATGTTCAATCCCTGCCTTGTCTCACCCTAGCCAATCCTACTGCTTTCAAAATAGTTCAAACAGATGCCTCTGATATAGGTTATGGTGGTATTCTTAAACAAGTTCTCAATAACAAAGAACAATTAGTTAGGTTTACCTCGGGTACCTGGAATCCTACTCAAAAGAATTATAGCACTATTAAAAAAGAATTATTAGCAGTTGTTTTATGTATTTCCAAATTTCAAAGTGATTTATTAAATCAAGAATTCTTACTTCGTATTGATTGTCAAGCTGCCAAAAATATTATTTTTAAAGATGTACAAAATATAGCTTCTAAGCAAATCTTTGCTAGATGGCAAGCTATTCTTTCTGTTTTTGATTTTAAAATTGCTTACATTAAAGGTACTGATAATTCACTTCTAGATTTTCTTAGTCGAGAATTCTTACAGGGAGATTCACACCATGCCTCCTAAACCAAGTTGAGATCCCGGCAAAGCCCCTGCTGAAACTCAACCCAAAACCAAAGCTTCTTATGCCATGAAACCAATTCCTCTCCAAACACTTCCTCCAATGTCTCCCAGTGATTGGTATAACCAAACACTTATTGACCAAACTCAACAATTATCTCAAACTTATGCTCAAACTACCGCCATTCCCCAACAAGTGGTGGCTCCTCACCCCTCTACTGCTTCTTCTGTGGTGGCTTCTCGCCCCACTTTTTCTTCTTCTTCTTCTATGGTGGCTAATAATCCCATAGTCAAATCTAAATATTTTCTCAAAACTCAATGCGAATAAACTATTGTTCTTTTGAAAAATCAAACATGGAATGAGGATCCATTTCAAATTTCTCCTAGAGTGTTTGCCCCGAACACACACTTTCTCCAAATCTCCCCTTTACATACCCAACAATTTTATGAATTTATCATCATTGAAACTGATTCCATTTCCCTAAAAAATCATTATAATCCTGATCAAACCCACATTGCTTATTCTACTGTTTACATTAACCAAATCTTAACCCAAGAACAATGGGGGCCTCATCCTCTCCGTCCCCGCCGTTTTTCTGAAGTTTACAACCCTCCTACTTTCAATTATTATGATTACCAACAAGCCTGGTTCAATACTTTCTTTTTTCAAAATCCCAAATTCAGTCACTCTTGGATGTTTACTTTCAAAAAAGACTTTCCTTTCATTTTTCCAAACTGGTTCTTTTTATGGTGGAATCACTTTGGGTCCGTACCTCAAATTTTTCCACCATCTATCCATGAAGCATTCCTTCTCTATCAAACCCAGTTCAAACCTGATCGGGCTTTATCCAAATTCCTCTGCATTTTACCTTTTATGATTCAATTTTCCATCCCATGGATTTGTGCTTGGAACTATACCATCATTTCTCAAAATTCCTTTTCCTATCTTGCTCGAAGCTTTCAGGTCAAATGGTGGGATAATTGGCCTGTTGCCCAAACTGTCACCTCTCAAACAGTCCACAAATTCTTCCAACAACACCCAGCCATTGTTATGGCATCTGATCCCCAATTTCTCCTCAATCGTAGCCAATTAATTCCTTAATTAGCTGCAGCCAAATCCAAGAAAGAGCTTCGCTAACACCTGCTTGAAACCTTATCATCTCTCTCTAATAGTGATGATGAGGCTTCTCCATCCAATCCAGATCAAGATTCTCAAGTATCTTCTACAGATCTTGCCTAGGACAATGAAGATGATTGTTTTGGCATTTTCACTCCAGTCAAAACTCGCTCCAAAAGTCGACAGGAAGTGATCAAAGCAAGACAGACACACCACTAATCAAGCCATTAACTTTCGGTGCTCTTTCGACAAATTTCAGCAAAAGTCAACACTGCTACAGTAAAAGTGACTTTTACTGTTCACTATTCACTATTCACAAGTGACAATCAACTTGCGGCCACCGACAGTTACTATTTCAACAGTTCCAGTTTGGCGACTGACAAGCCGTTACTATTTCAACAGTTCTAGTTTTCCTTTTCTGTCTATTTAAACACTGGCTCTTCCATTTGGAAGGCAGGCCAAATTTTAGCATCCAACCTCTCTCTCTCTCTCTTTAGAATTCTTCTGTAATCAAGATCTCAAGTTCAAGTATCAGTGATTTCCAGATATTACCTGGTAATCTTCAAATGTTTATGTAATTTTCAATTTGTTTATGTAATTTTATTTTCAATTTTCAATATCAATTTCAAGATTCAATGCTGCAAAATCTAGTATTAATAATTATTTGCTTGTTCATTATCTTCTTTTATTTTATGATTATACCGCTTTATTGGCTGGTTTTAATTGCCTTCATTATTTATTATTTGTTATAAGCCACAAACAACGTCTGGTTGACCCTCTGGGTGTGCCTATAAATCGTTGAGGCTTACGTTTTAATTGCCTTAATTATTTATTATTTGCCTATAAATCGTTGAGGCTTACTACCTGGGTTAGTAATGGTATCAGAGCCAAGTTCTTTGTAATTGTATTTATTAGTCACTTATTGTGAATCTTTCAAGTATTTGTTTTCAAGTTATATATCTGATTCTTATCCTCTGTGTCGTCTGATGAACCTGTAAACCAACTAGTCGTGTAGCCGTTGTAAGTCCCAAAGTTGAGGCAATAGGTGTAAAACGTTGACCGGCTAGGGTACATCTAGATCACCCATAGGTATTAATCTTTATATAATTTTGAATCTAAATACTTAAATGATAAACAATTAAGTTCCCTAATGAATCATTTAACGAGAACCATGTCTTCGGTATCTAGGCAATCTCATAGTAGTAATGACACTTCAATACTTAACCAAGAAGAACAATGTTTTCCTCCTCCCAATTGGACACCTTCTCGTGTCTCTGTCGGTCAAGTTTATCAAATTAAACCTTTTGATTTTTTGTCCAATTATACTATCAAAACTGTCGAACAAACAATTCCTTTTACAGAATCATCTCAACAAATTCAACTTCTCAGTCAAAATCTTATTAACAAATACAAACAACAAAAATACAATTATTTACACTTAGGATTAGTATAAGTAGCTGTTGTTCCCTTAACTTGTCAGGGCCAAAATACTGCAATTCTTTTAACTTTACAAGATAAAAGACACACAACATTTATCAACAGTACCTTAGGTTTAATTGAAACAAGTCTTTATAGTGGGCCTGTCCATTTTGATTGTTATCCCGGATATGCTGTATGTCTCCAAGATACTGGTATTCTTAAAATCCTCACACTCAAAATTAAAACTTCTGGTTATGACTTAGGACCAGGTAATATCCCTTTTTCCATTATTTATAGAATCCATCTCAAAGCCATAACTACACTTATAGATCCACGTTGTAAGATCACAAGCCCCAAAGGCGAAACACTCCTTATTTATACGAATAGTGACTCCAATATTAGTACTCCCAAGACCATACGCTGGGAAGATGTTAATCTCCCATTAGAATGGACTTTAGACAATGAAGTTCCATCTACAACCATAGAAAACAAAAATTTAGAATATATTCATGAAAGCACTGATGGCAGTGTTCGTATCAAATTCACCAATACTACGGCAGGGTCATCTCGACCACGGTTCTCAGATGTTGGATCATCTGCTAGCACTCAATTTCAATCTTTCCCACCTAGGAGTTCTTTTTCTTCTGTTCCTTCTTCTTCAATGCATTTTAGATCTCCTGTATTACAATCTATCACAACTTCTAATGTTGCCTAACCTATTTATACACAAGATGATTTTCCCCAATCTCCCACACTATCTCAAATGCTTCCAGATCCTCCTCTTGATCCTCAAATAAATATGATAGAACAAGAATTTATTTTTGACAAATCTATTTTAGTTCGTGATTTTAATTCTCCCCAAAATATACAAAAGAAGAATTGATTTTTAAAAACCTTTGATAAAATTGCTCGCCTTCCTATACGTGAAGATTATTACCAGTTTGTTCAAAATAACAAAATTCATTTAAGTTTCTTTGACTGGTTTGAATATTATTCTAATTATTTTGACCAACTTAATGTTATTACCACTACTGAAAACCAATGGGTTACTTCCAACGATATTATTAAACCTTCTATTCATCCCCCTCTAGAAGAAATTCATATTCAACATAGATCTAGTATTATTACTGCTTCCCCTTTCAAACTTAAGCCTGATGCTTCACCTCCTAATGCCAAAGACATTTCTAATATTTTACAACAAAATAATTTTACAAATCAAACACTTAAAACTATAGGTGACCAATTAACTCGTGTAGAAAACTTTATCAACAAAGATCAAGTTACTACACTCACTACTACTGAAACCCCTCTATTTACACCACATGAAGTCCCTTCATATCTTCAAAATGAATTAAGTAATCAAGACTTTTCTTCTCAAATTGATCACAAACTTGCCCAACTTGATCATGTTCTCCGTGTTGTCACTGCACCTGACACACCTCCATCTACTTCCAAAGCTATTAATACTTTATCTCAACTAACCCTTTCTGAAGTTGAAGCGATTGAACAAACCATGAATGATTCCCAACCTTTAGAACTTAATGCTACCCAGAATAAAAGACAAAAATGGAAATATCAAAACCGCTATGAATCTAATAACACCAAAAATTATCATCCTCGCCCTACTCTTCCTGATATGCAATATGAAGAAAGAAATCAATTTACTCAAGTTGTTTATCATGGTGGTACCATTTATGAATGGAATTTTGATGGTATAACTGAATATCACATTCTTAACAAACTTCAAGAAATGACAATGGTTGCTTTAGCCTACAAAACTAAACAAAAATTTTCTGATTTTGCTGTTGCTCAAGCTTTAGTTGCTGGTTTTACTGGTCATCTTAAAGGATGGTGGGATCATTTTCTCACCTCTTCTGAACGTACTCAAATCCTTACTACAATCAAAACTGATTCAAATGGTACACCCATCGAAACTGAAGACAATCAAACAATTGAAGATGCAGTTAGTACCCTTATCTTTTCCATT
The DNA here is from genome assembly GCA_033060915.1 of Euryodendron excelsum. Classification (NCBI taxonomy): domain Eukaryota; kingdom Viridiplantae; phylum Streptophyta; class Magnoliopsida; order Ericales; family Pentaphylacaceae; genus Euryodendron; species Euryodendron excelsum. The sequence continues at coordinate 29,793,639 of CM065385.1, read as the reverse complement.
TCTAGGCACTTCTTAGGGCGTCCTTCCAAAGTCCAAGCTGTTACCTCTGAAATCCTCAATAATCTCCGATGTCCAAAACTCCAAGATTTTCGTTGGTATAAAGATGTTTTCTTAACCAAAGTTATGTTACGTGTTGATTGCCGTCAAACACATTGGAAAGAAAAATTTTTAGATGGTCTTCCCAAACTATTTTCTCAAAAGGTCAAAGACAAACTCAAAGAAAACAACAATGGAGTTGTTCCTTATGAACAACTCACTTATGGTGACTTAATTAATGCCATCCAAACCCAAGGTCTTGAACTCTGTACCAACTTCAAACTTAACCAACAATTACAAAAGGATTTAGCCACTTCCAAACGTGAATTAGGTACCTTTTGCCAACAATTTGGTTTTGAAAATACCACACAAATCATACCCCCTTCCCGACGAAAACCTCGCACTACTTCTACACGACAATTCTTTCGAAACCCAAACCAAGTTCCAATGTTTTTTACCAGAAACCCCATACACAACCTTTTGTTAAAACTTCTCCATCTAAACCTAAACATGTTTCTAAACACACCAGAAAAATTCCCACATGTTACAAATGTGGTAAAGTTGGCCACTATAAAAATCAGTGTCGAATGAATCAGAAAATTAATTCCTTAGATATTGATGAAACACTTAAACAACGACTTATGCATTTATTCTTAAATTCTGATGCTTCTGATAATCCTTCCCTCTCTGATGATGAATTACAAATAGATGAAATTGTATCCCAATCTTCTTCTGACGGAGACGAACCTCATACTTCTTCTTCTTCCCCTGAACCTGACCAAATTATAAAAACCAATTGTCAATGTCCAACCACACATACTATTAATGTTATTACAAAAGAACAAGAATTACTTCTTGAAGTTATAGATAAAATTTCTGTTCCTCAAGTTAAAAAAGATTATTTACATCAAAAGAGGGGCAGTTGTAAGCACCCCATTTTTGACCGCTCGGCAGTCTATACACCGTCCGAACTTGTTTTCAAGTCATTGTGGGCGTATTCCTATCGAATCCAATTCTCTAGGTCTAAATTCCGTCTTTCCATCGCTTCGCGGGCCTGTCAGGCCCAAATAGAGGCAAAATGACCAAAATGCCCTTAGGAGCATTATCCTTTCCTTTCCAATTCCAATCCCTCTCTCGAGACAGTTTATTCCTCGAGACGGTTCCAATCCAGGCACGTCTCTTCAAAGACGGTAAGACCCCTTTCCAACCCCACTCTCGAGACAGTTTATTCCTCGAGACGGTTCCAATTCAGGCACGTCTCTTCGGAGACGATAAGTCCCCTTTCCAATCCCACTCTCGAGACAGTTTATTCCTCGAGACGGCTTCAACTCAGGCACGTCTCTTCGGAGACGGTAAGACCCCTTTCCAATCCCACTCTCGAGATAGTTTATTCCTCGAGACGATTCCAACCCAGGCACGTCTCTTCGGAGATGGTAAGACCCCTTTCCAATCCCACTCTCGAGACAGTTTATTCCTCGAGACGGTTCCAACCCAGGCACGTCTCTTTGGAGACGATAAGTCCCTTTTCCAATCCCACTCTCGAGACAGTTTATTCCTTGAGACGGTTCCAATCCAGGCACGTCTCTTCGGAGACGGTAAGTCCCCTTTCCAATCCCTCTCTCGAGACAGTTTATTTCTCGAGACGGTCCGAGTAGCGAAACTACTCACAAAACCGTTAGAGTAGCGGAAATACTCATAAATAGGTCGATATAGGGAATTGGCAACAAACCCCTGTGTCACGACGACCGCCGTTAGAGTGGCAGAAACACTCAAAACCTAGGTCAACACCAGTGTTTGTTAACCCACTTTGGTGAAAAATGACCAAACTATCATTTGGACCTTTTCCGAGGCTTTCCGGTCAAGATGACCATTTTGCCCCTAAGCATCCGAATGCCCCAGGAACCACACCGGCTCTGGGTATCAAATCGGTAATGTCCCGATAATACTTTTTATAGTATTCTCAACCTTCCTTTACCTTTCTGGATCATTCCGAGTCAGTTCCGGCCAACCCGGTACAAAATGACCGTTTTGCCCCTAGAGAGCCGGTCTCCTTCTTTGACCACACCGGCTCTGCGTATCAAACCGGTAATGTCCCGAGAATACTTTTTATAGTGTTCTCAACCTTCCTTTACCTTTTCGAACCCTTCCGAGTCAGTTCCGGCAAACCCGGTACAAAATGACCGTTTTGCCCCTGGTGGGCCGGTCTCCTTTTCCGACCACGCCAGCTCAAGGAATCAAACCGGCAACCTCCGGGAATATTTTGAATAATGTTTCTAGATCCCAAGTCTTCTTCCGGGACAATCTGAGTTCGCCCCAGCAGCTTCCTAGTCCGATTGACCGTTTTGCCCCTAAGGACCCGGTCAACCTTTCCGACACATCTTATCCTCACTTTTCAAGTCATATATCTCCAGGACACTATTTTAAGTGTTCCTGCTCCTTTCTGGCCTTCCGGATCATTCCCGGCTTCTCCAAATCATTCCCAGACTTTCTGGAGTCACTCCTAGTGAAGCCAGGCTAAAAGTTGCATGGTAATCACTAGTACAGGCGCCCAAATCTAGTCAAAGATACGTTGCTTGCCGACTTATAAAGCTTCCTAACTGGCTGGCGCCACTAGTAATGGCGCCAAGCCAAGAATTGGCCTAGCGCCACTGCAACAGGCGCCAGGTTTGTCCAACCTCTATAAATACAGAGCCTCATTCAACGTGAAAAGGGTCTGCAAACTTAAACTAAGAATCATATATTTCGATATACAGAGCTCGAGCACCTCCACAAACCCTAGTTTCCTTAGGTTTTCCAAACCCTAGCCACCCTACACAAACCCTAGCCTCCTATACACTCCTACACACCCCCATACACTCATACACTAGCCTTCAACCATCCTTTGAAGACTTGAAGAGCTGCAATTCAAAGCTTGAAGACAACTCTTGAGGATTGAAGACGAAGATCAAGACAAAGACCGAAGACCGAAGACAGCACGACGCGCAAAATAAACAAGACATACGGTAGGCTCCCTATTTAAATTTTCGCACTTCCCCCCCTCTGTCTTCTCTCTCTCCTAACCCACTTGGGTTTTTTCTATTTTAATCCCCCATCTCTTTCCCCCCTTTCTTTGCATGCTTGAAACAAGGGGACTCGCGGTCCATGTGTAGGATTGGGCTATTGGAGAGTCACCGTGTCGGGGGCTTTCTTCTAGTCTAACCAAAGACCACGTGAGTCCGGCCCCCTTGATTATGTGGTGAAGCCTTAGCCTTGTATGTTCACGACCCCAAATTGCATTGTGCATATCATAGTCTTGCATCTTCCAAAATTCGTATTCAAACTCGTTTTCAAAACCGTTTTTAAACTTGTTTTCAAAATTGCATCAAAATCTCTTTTTCAAAAACTTGTTTTCAAAATCACAATTCTAGGGTGATTCTAGCCTTTCCATGGCTAGGGTTGCTTTAGGAAAGTGTTACATTAAAAGTGACCAATATCGTCCATATTTTCAAATCTTATTGTTTTCCAAAACCGCTTTCCTAAAGTGGTTCTAGCCCTCTTATGGTTAGAATTGCTTTAGGAAAGTGAGATGTTTTTATACCTTCTAAAAACTCTCTTTTCAAAAAATCCCTCTTCCTAAAAATCTCTTTCTCAACATACTTTCCTAAAACTCTCCTCTCCAAAATTGTTTTCAAAAACTCCCTTCCAAAATCTATTTTTCAAAACTCCCTTTTTCAACTCCTTTCCAAAATTCTCTCCCCAAAATCCACTTTCTAAAAACGTTCCCCAAAAATCTTTCCAAAAACTCTCTTCAACAATCTTCAATCAAAAACCTTCCTAGAAAAACTCTTTCCAAAAATCTTTCCAAAAACTTTCTTTTCAAAATCTTTCCTCTAGAAATTCCTCCCTAGGATTCCCTTCTAAAAAACCTTCGTTTCCAAAAATGCACTTTCCAAAAACTCTTTCATTAGAGCCCAAGTCAAGCCTTAGAGCCCATAATTAAGAAACCCTAATTTTCTTTCCAAAAACATGATTTTCAAACTTTGCCCCAAACCTAGGTTTCCAAAATCTCTTGTTTTCACATCCAAACTATACATGTTTCCAAAACCTCTTTTCTACGATAAAACTATAATTTTCCAAACCTAGGATTTCTAGAATCTCCTTTTCCAAATCCTTGCTAAATCTTATCTTCCCTTTAGGAAACCGAATCAAATCTCCCCGTTTAGGAAACTAGATCCCGTCCTCCGTTTTTGGAAACAAAATCAAATCTTTTCTTTTAGAGACCAAATCCAATCCCTTCCGAATCCAAATCTTTCCTAATTCAAATCCTTCCTAAACTTCCACTTTCCTAAATCTTAAGTTTCCAAAAACTTGAACATAAAAATCTTTCCTAAAATTCTAAAATTCAACCCTTTCCTAATTCTACCCTCTTTTCAGATCTTAACTTTTCAAACCTAAGTTTTCAAACCTTTCCTAAATTCAAACCTTTTCCAATTTCAAGATTTTCTAAAATTCGAACCCTAAAACTTTCTAAATTTCAAATCTTTCCAAATTCAAAACTTTCTAAATTTGAAACTTTCTCAAGTCAAATCTTTCTAAACCTAAATCTTTCCAAATTTTAAATTTTCCAAAACTTCAACATCTTTCCAAATCTAAGACTTTTCTAAACTCGAAACTTTCTTAGTTCAAACATTTCCTAAATTGGAAACTTTTCTTTTTCAAACCTTTCCAAAATTCTAAACTTTCCAATTTTCAAAACTTCCCTATTTCAAAAAAATTCCTAATTTGAAAATTTTCCTAATTTGAAACTTTCCCAAAATAAAACTTTCCTAATTCGAAACTTTCCTAAATCGGACTTTTCCTAATTCGAACATCTCCTAAAATTTAATCTTTCCAAATCTTCCAAGCCGAGTCAAGTCTTTCTTTCTTAAGTCTCTTCTCTTTCCTAAGTCTAGGTTTCCTAAACCTCCGTCTTTCCAAAACCAAGTCTTTCCAAAATCAATCTTTCCAAAGCAAGTCCAATCTTCTCAATTTCAATTTCCAATCTCCTCTTCTAATCTCAAATTGAATCCAATTTTCAATTCAATCTCTTTCTTCCAATCCAATCTCTCTCTTCAAGTCAATCTCTTTTCAATCGGACTCCGGTCCAAACTACGACTGACCTGATTTCCCCAAAGGGATACGTAGGCAACCTTCATAGGTGCGGTCACAACACTCTTCAAACTTTCAATTCCACCCTCACGGTTGTGGTTTTCAAAGTCTTTTCCAATCTACTTTCAAACATCCAATTTTAAATTTCTATTTCTAAATTTTCAAACTTTTCAATTTCAATTCTATCTCTTTAAATCTCTTTTCAAATCTATTTTTCAAGTCTCTTTCCTTGTACTTGTATGTCATGCATCATGTTAGTTTCTTTTTAAACATTGTTTTTCTAAAGTGGGTAGGATTGAACGTATGTTAATTAAAGACTCTCATAGGTGAATCTAGGGTAGATTGACATGTAGGTACTGAAAGGGCGGGGTAGGGTGATAGCTTAGTGCGTCTTCCCTACATGTAACCAACCTCCGAACCTAGATCACTGATTTCAAAGACCAAAAAGGAATTATTTTTCAAAAAGGGCTAAATGTTTTCCAAAGGTTGCCAAACAACCTATTTTTCTTAAAAACCCTCTCTCGAGGAGATATTTTCAAAAATCGTTTTCCAAAACCCTAAGTGTAGTCTTCGGATTATTCTTAGTTTTTAGGTAACCTAACTCACCTTAATCAAGTTAGGTGGCGACTCTGAATTTTTTTTTCAAAAGCCCTTTATTCAAATCAGTTTTCAATTCAAACCTAGTCGTACTCATTCTTCTAGGAGGGTGAGTTCTAACGAGAAAGTACAGCATTTTTCCCGTTTGTGTGAGTATTCCTCGAGTGCGAAAAATCTGGGCGCGACACCTCCTTTTTATTTCCCTTCTCTAGCTGGGCCATTAGGGTTACATATCCAGTCTTGAGAACCCTGATGGTTCTCCTTCGTTTGGTTGGTTTTCTCTTGCTTAACTTTTGTGACTTCCTTGAGTTTTGTGCCCAGGCTTCCTCCCAGGACTTGCAGTTGCTTTTCTTTGACTTTCTCTTTTTCTGCTTCTTCTTTGTTGATTTCAGCAAACATGTTATCCAGATCACCCTCACTAAATTCAAATGGTGGTGTAGGTACTTTTAGCTCATCGTTGCCCTAGCCCATGTCCTTACAGTTGAAGAGGTCCTCTATTAGGTGGTGCTCAGCCTCAACATATTTAGGGTGTAGGAATTCATCTCCCCAAACATCACCAAGCATAGTATCAGTGGAAATGTTCTTGTGAATTCTTCTATAGGCCAGTTAAGGGGATCTTGCTCTCCCTTTGCGTTGTAAAGATAGATAGGGTATGGTGGTAGCTCTTCTTCCCAATCACTTTCTTCCTCCATCTTTGACTCTCCTTCACAATATTCTGCAGCTATGATGCCATCTGGGTCTGCTTCCCCTTCTGTGACTATGTTGACAGCATGATCTGGTAGGGAATTTTTTGTGACATTGGGCATAGGGGCCGATTTTGCTTCCTGGGTATTGATGACTTTGCTATCAATAAGGTCTTGGATTTTATATTTCAAAGAGAAACAAGACTCTGTGTCATGCCCCTGTCCTCTAGAGTGATATCCGCAGGTAAGGGTCGGATTGAAGGTTGGAGGCAATGGACTTGGCAGTGGCTGCGGAGGTATATGGTTCAGGTGCTTGGCTCATGGTAAGCCTTTGTTCAAGTGCATGCTAAGTAAGTGAATTCTCGGTTCTGCCGGTTATTTCTATTAGGGTTGAAGTACGGTCGGGCTGCGACTGGTCCAAAAGCAGGTGCTTGGACATTGGCGATAGGGATGTTGATGATGAGAGCAGATGGTTGTGGTCGAGCTTGATATTAGAGGTAGTACAACTATTGCTGCGTTGGCAGGATAGTAGATACCTCTCCCTCTTTCTTACCAGTACCTTGAGTGGGTGCTACCTTTTTTACTGCATTTGTAAATCCCTCACCTGTCTTAGTGTAAGGTTCTATGATTCTGCCAATTTTCAATCCATTCTCAATCATTTCCCCTTGCATTATTACCTCGGAGAAACTCTTCCCAATGCTTAAGCATAAGCGTTTATAATACATGCTTTGGAAGATATTCACAAACAGTTGTACATACTCTTTTTCCACTAGCGGGGGCTTGACTTGAGCAGCTGCCTCTCTCGACCTTAGAGCATAGCTCTTGAAGGTTTCTTTCTCCCCTCTAGTCATCATCATCAGGGCACACCTATCTATGGTGAGGTCACTATTGTGTCGGTACTGGGATCGGAAGGCCATGACCAACTCGTTCTAGGTTGTTATCTTCCTCAGATCTAAGCCAGTGAAAAATTGTAAGGCGGACCCGGTCAGGCTATGTTGAAATAGCTACATCAGAAGTTTGGGGTCATTCCCATGACCGCTTAACGTGCCTGTATACAATCTTAGATGAGCCACAAGATCTTCGCTTCCATCATACTTTTGGAAATCAAGCATTTTGAATTTGGGCGGCCTTGGATGATAGGAGAAGAAACATAGTTCATCATAGGATGTCCCACTGAAGGTATCATGACCTTGTAAGCTGCGCAGGAACTCTTCTAATCCTTGTATTTTTAGATTGAGAGGATCTGGGTGTTTTCCTTTTGTGGTGTAGCAGTCAACAGGATGGTTTCAGGGTTATCTTCTTCTCCTTCCTCGATGTGCACCACTTTGGGGATTTTCTTATTCTTCCCTATATTGTTAGTTCGCAGGATGACCCTTGGCAGGATGGCTTCAGTTTCTTTCGGGTGGGACGTTGAGGCTGAAGGATTCATGGCAAGTCCTTTAAAGGCCATCAGTTGTACGAGCTTGAGCATCTCGTCTATTTTCACCTTCATCTCATTCACTTCATCTTGTGTTACTGGGCTATTTTGTTAATGAGGAGTATTGCCTTCACTTGTCATTTGTGCTGCTCGGTGTCGGGTAAAGACTGGTATTCGAAGTATAAAAGGCACTCGTGTTCCTCTTTTTCCTTTTCTGGGAGCAATGGTGACCTGGAATGCAAGCAAATCTCATTAAAAAACTATTTCTAGCCTTTAGTGAGACGAAGGGGGAACAGAAATTAAGGAAAAACAAGAAAGAGATCAGATGTTAGTTTTTGGATTAAGAAAAAATTTTATGCAATGCATGACTTAGGGATGCCCCTGCCCTTTGAGGGGGACTAAGCATGATGCTTTGGCTCAAGCTTTGAAAAGGCCTTGCCCTTGTTATGCAATACTATACCTGTACCTGTAGCTATTCTTTCATACATTCATTCATTTAATAGAAATAACAATTTGATTGAGATGAATTTCCTTTGTACATAGAATTTTCAAAAGTACATTGAAACGGGGAGAGGGAACATTTTCCTTGGGATTTTTACCTATCTTATCTTTACATTTGGAATCCTAAACTACTCTTGAGTCTTTAGATTCGCCTTCTTGGATGGAGGTCGGTCAAATACCTTGATTTTGGATTGCCCCTTATCTTCTTGGCAGCCCTATCTCTGTAAGCGAAGAGGGATTAGGACCCCTCTTTATGAGATGACTCTGATGCATGCCATGAGTCCTTAGGGTCACTTGGTACTCTTAGGAGTTTTGGTTGGCCTGATTTGAGCAAGAAGGTCTTTGGGCCATTCTCTGAGGGTTAATCAAATGCATGAAGATGCAATGAACTGAGCTATTTTGGGAACTCTTGTCTTGAAATGAATACAGATAAATAAGCAATTATGATGTGAAAAGATGTATACATAAAATAATGATAAAGAGTCGAGCAACATAACAGCATGAATTGAACATAATATAAGCAAAAGTAAAGCGGCCGCCCTTTCCTCCTTGGTTTTAAAATTGACACGCGTGTCTTAAATCCGGCAGAGGTTCGGTTATGCATGGGGTGCTACATGAGCATGAGGTTAGGGATTTACTAATGCTTCCTAAAAAGCTTGATTCTCGAACCTTCAAACCTCCGGCGTCCACCTCTGAAAGGGTGAACTCCATCTTTGGTTGGTGGTTCGAGCGGGAGAACTATCAAGAGACCTTAGGCTGATAAACTAACACAGCATCCACTCACAATCAATATATTGTTCACCCTTCTATCTAGAAGGGTAGTAACTAGGTAATTTATGCAAAATGTAAATGCAAGTGAGTGCACCAAGTGTGTGTGAAATTTTGAAAATGGAGGAAAGGACCTAACAACACACATCTCATCCTATTCATTCATCACATACATGGCAATTAGTTATGACATAAAAAAAATAAAATGCAAACAAAGGTCCACCTACAAAAGAAGATGCAAGGAGTTAGTAACTTTTTAAAAAACTTAATGTAAGATAAAAATGGATGGTCAATACAAGAGCGTGAATGTAAGCAATGGATGCAAGCGGTGACACTTATTTGAAAACCGTTTTGAAAAATAATGTTTGTTTTGGAAACTTAGAAAAATTTAAAAAGTGGATAAAATTGGACAAAGTAATTGGAGATTCTGGGTGAGTGAAGAGTGAAGAGGCATGACGATGGCTTAACTCTCTAAGTATCCCCAGTGGAGTTGCCAGTTGTCACACCCCGATTTTTGAACCAAGTACTTTTGGCTCAAAAAAAGCACGTTGCTCTCTCATTAGAACTCGTCCTCCTAGAAGGACGAGTGCAACTAGGTTTGAACTTGAAATTGATTTGATCTAAGGGCTTTTGAAAAAAGTTTGGTTACCACCTAACTTGACTAAGGTAAGTTAGTTCACCTAAAACTAAGTATAATCCGAAAATTAAACTTAGGGTTTTTGAAAAAAATTTTGGAAAACTTCCTCAAGATAGGGTTTTTAAGAAAATAGGTTGTTTGGCAACCTTTGGAAAGCTTTAAGCCCTTTCTTTGAAAATAACCCCATCTCGGTCTTTTGAAAAATACAAATCTATGGTCCGGGGGTTAGTTACGTGTAGGGAAGATATCCTAAGATCATCACCCTATCCCGCCCTTTCGGTACCTATATGTCTAATCACCCTTAATTCACTCACTTGAACAACAGGTTACAATTATCCACTTAATATCAACTTTAGAACTTTGAAAAGGAGGTTTGGTCATCACTTTTTAGATAAATGATGCATGATGTAAGTTTTGAAAAAAATGTTTGAAAATACAAAAACTTTAAAGATATTTGAAATAGAATTCTTGAATCGATAAACATTTTTGAAAAGGGAACTTGGGTTGAAATAAGGGTTATGACCGCACCATTTTAGGTTGCCTATATAACTCATTTGGCAAGAATTATGTCATTCATAGTTTGGGCAAGGGCCCGATCGAAAAGACGCGCATTGAGGCCACTAAAAAGTTTTGAAGACACTTTGAGGTCTATGGAAATGTTTGAAGACATATTGAGGTTTTTGAAAAAAGAGAACTTGAGAGTTTGAAAAAATGCCTTTGAAATAGGATTTGGGATGTTTGAAATGTTTTTAAAGTTGGGATTGAAGATGATTTTAAATGTTTTTGACTAACTCAAGGGAGTTTTGAAATGTTTTTGGAACAACTCAAGAGAGTTTTGGAAAAGCTTTGGAATAATTGAAGGGAGTTTCGGAAGTGTTTTGAAGTCTTGTTTTCGAAACTTTGGCAGTAGAGTTTGGGTTGGAAATACTCTTGTGAACTTGTCTTCGAAAAGATTTTGAAAGTTGTTTTTTGAATATCTTATTGAAAGGTATGTTTAATTTTTCATCACCTTTAGGAGGTTAGTTATTGAGGAACTAAACGTTTTTAGGACTATGAGTTTTGGAAACATGTTTGGAAAAGGGGGCTAGAAACTTCTCTTTGGTTTAAAAGCTTTAGGGTTATAGAACCCTTTTTGAATATCTCACTTATACTTGACCAATCCTAATCATGGGAGGATTATGGTTGTTTCAAGATGTGATATTTGAAAATCATTCTTGAAAAGAGCTTTGAAAACACTTAGGGTTTGGAACCCTAACATGGACAACCTTGAGGGTTGTATTTAATGTATCACCTTTCCTTGGAGTCCCTAATCGTAAAAAGATTGAGGACAATTTAGGGTTATGGGCTTTTAAAAGCATTTTTGAAAATAGTTTTTGGGAAATGGTAAGAGTATAACCATTTTAGTTAAGACAAGTTTAAGAGAACTTTTTGGAAGCATTTTGAAGATAGAATATAGGAACGTTTGAAAAGGTTTTGGAATTGATTTTTGAAATCTCAAGAGAGTATGATGCTTTTGAAAATGTATTATGAGAATGGTTTTTGAGTTGAAAGATTATTTGAAAATGGGTCTTTGAATTGGAATCTTGAAGCTTACTAACCTAGGTTGGATTGACCTAAAGTTGACTAACTGGGGTTAGGTTGGACTAGGGTTGGTTTGACATAGGGTTAACTAACTAAGGTTAGATTAACCTAGGGTTAAGGTGACCTAGGGTTAACTAACTAAGATTAGGTTAACCTAGGGTTTAGTTGACCTAGGGTTAATTGACTAGGGTTAAGTTAACCTAAGGTTGGACGACTAGGGTCAAGTTAACCTAGGGTTGGAAAATAGTTTTGAAAGGTGGTTTTATACATGAAACTTGAAAGTGGGCTTTGAAAAATTATGGGGTAAATGTAGAAAACTTAGAAAACAAACTTAAGGAATTATGTAAATTTGAATAAGATCATTTTCATGAAAATTTGTCTCTAGAAAGTGAGGGTTTTCATGGTCAAGAATGAAGAGCCATTTCAAGAAAGGCTTATGGGGACCATCATAACCTCTAACTTAAGAGAGCGAAAACCTTGAAAACCAATATATTGAAAAGAAAGTTTTGAAAGCTTTTTTTTATTAAAAGTTAAAGAAAATAAACATTTAGAAACCATTTTTGGAAAAGGGACTTTATAGAACCATTTTTAAGGTGATAAAGACACTCTAAAGAATAAGGGTTCATATTGTTAATTTGAGGGAGATCACTCCAAAGGGAATTCCATGGAACCATTCCAAGCACAGTATTCAAGAAAGCAAGACTTCTAAAAATCAAGATAGAGATGGTAATGTTTGGAAAACCATTTTGATAACAATTTTAAGGGAATAAATTTTGGTCAACCTTTCTTGAAAGGGTTTGTTTTGAAAAATAATTTTGAAGTGAATAGAACCAATTCTAATGAACTAGGATTTATATGGTCAAGATAATGGGAAAACCACTCAAGAGAGGTTTCTAAAGGACCATTTCAACCACAAAGCTCAAGAGAGTAAAATCCTTGAAAATCAATACAGAAGAAGAGGGTTTGAAAGCCATTTTAGTGCAATTTTGAAGAGTAATGAAATGTAGAGTTGCAAAAAAAAGTCAAGGGACTTAAAGAGAGTTTTCTATGGTGTAAAAATTGAGGGTTTAACCTAGGTTTCAATGAAGCAACTATAGAAACATTTAGGGAATCCTTTGAATATGGAGATATAGAAAAGAGATAGTGAGAGTTTTGGACAAATGGTTGTGCAAATGAAAACAAAGCTAAGCATGCAAAACATGAACAAGATAACCACATGCAAAGGGGTTATGGAATCACACAAGGCTAGAGGCTTCAACAAATTGCAAGGTGCTCTAAGGCCATACCATCTTAAAGTAGGTTTGTGAAAGGTTCCCTACACGGTGGCTCTCACAAACTTTCCTCTAGGCATGAACTAAGAGCTTCCTTGTTTCAAGCATGCAAGAAAGGAGGGTAGAAGATGGGGGTTGAAATAGAGAATAGCCTAAGTAGGCTAGAAGGGAGAAGAGGGGAGTGGGGATTACAAAAATGTAAAGAGAATACTACCTTTTGCCTTCTAACACTTTCAAACCTCCATGGATGCTCTGACTTGAGCTTGAATAGCCTTGAAGAGGCTGGAATGAGGTCTTCTATGGCATTGAAGGCTATATAGGTGTAGTTTATGGGTTAAAGGGAGGTGTAATCTAGCCTAAGCACTTGAAGTATGAGATGTATATAAGAATTTGAGATTTTGGAACAGTTTTTGCATAGCTTTGCTACCAATTTCGATTCTGGAATATGCAATGGGGGAGGCTTGTATTTATAGGTAAACTTGGAGAGGCTTGGTGCATGTAGCACATGCGTCTGGGCAAAAATTGTCATAGCACATGTATTACATGCGCCAATACTGTTCCACTGGTAGAACGCCATGTGGCACACTCTGTACTGCTTAAATCTTAAGGGCTAAGCAAAGTTTGATCGATTTGTTCAAAATTTGGGTTCATGTAACACATGCTCCACTGCCTGGAATGTTCGTTTAAACTTTGCCTCTATAATTGTGCAATTCAAGAAAGATTCGGGGAAATCGGTTGCAGCCATGATGTTTTCTAGTGTTTCTCAAGAACTTTGAATTTTTTGCGAGCTTGAAAGGTGTTTGGAAGAATGAGATATCATCTCAGAAAGTGTGCCCAAAAAACACTTTTGTAGAGCGTCTGTGATATGCCCGCGGGTGTTCAAAAGTAACCATTTGTGGGCTATGTGATCGGGGCCTTCGTGAAGCAATCTTTCTGATCAGACCGTACAGATAGAAAGTGCTCTGGAAATACTTTTGAGAATTTTCTAATTTATGCATTTCTCAAGTTGTTAGACAGTGCATTATAACTAGGGAATTGGAGAAAAATACAATCTTGGCAGAGCATTATCGCGCCTATATTTTTTGCACTCGAGGAAAAATACGCACAAGTGGGAAAAACACGATACTCTCTAGTTAGAACTCATCTTCCTAGAAAGACGAGTGCAACTAGGTTTGAATTGGAAATTAATTTTGAATAAGGGCTTTTGAAAAAGATTTGGAGTCACCACCTAATTTGATTAAGGTGATTAGGTCACCTAAAACTAAGCATAATCCGAATATTACACTTAGGGTTTTTGAGAAGATTTTGAAAACTTCCTCAAGGGAGAGTTTTTAGAAAATAGGTTGTTTGGCAACCTTTGAAAGTATTTAAGCGCTTTTGAAAAATAACTCCATTTTGATCTTTGAAAATAGTAATCTTGGTTCGGAGGTTAGTTACATGTAGGGAAGACGCACTAAGCCATCACCCTACCCCGCCCTTGTGGTACCTGTATGTTTATTCACCCTAGGTTCACTCATTCAAAATCTTTGATTAATAATGTCCAATACTATGCATTTTGAAAAGAATTTTGAAAAGGAGTTTGACATGATGCATGATATGCAAGTGCAAGAATAAGACTTGATTTCGAAAATAGATTTGAAGTTTGAAGGAAGGTTTTAAAAATTGAAAATAGATTATGGAATTGAAGATTTGAAAAAGATTGTGAAATTAAAAACTTGAAAAAGGTTATGACCGCACCCATGAGAGTTGCCTATGTATCCCTTTTCGGGAATCAGGTCAGTTGTAATTCAGACAAGAGGCCAATTGAAAATAGACACTTTTAGGTTTTTGAAAAGTTTGATTTGAAAAGATTTGATTAGAAAAAATTTTGATTTGAAAAAGGATTTGATTTGAACTTAGAATAGAAGATATGAAATCGAGATTTGATTTGAAATTGAACCTAGACTTAGAATTGGACTTGGAAAAGGATTTGAACTTTGAAAGAGAACTTGGACTAGATTTGGAAAGATTGAGATTGAGTTTTGAAAACATTTTAACTTAGATTGAAGTTAGAAAACCATCTTTGTTTAGAAAGAAGTTTTAGAAAAGGGTTGAAGCTTCCTAACTTTAGGGTTAGGGTTAAACTAGGGTGAAGGCCTCCTACAGTTTAGGTTACCTAAGATTGAAACATGTAGTTGAATTAGAAAGGATTTGATTTAGATTTGAAAATTTTGATTTTAGAAAGTTGGATTTAGGAAAGGTTCGAATTAGGAAATATTCGAATTAGGAAATATTCAAATTAGGAAAGTTGGGTTTAAGGAAGATTTGAAAATAGGAAAGTATTGAGGTTTAGGAAAGTTTTCACTTTAGGAAAGTTTTGAAATGGGAAAGTATTGAATTCAGAAATGTTTTGAATTAGGAAAGTTTCATTTTTGGAAAGTTTCAAATTAGGAAACTTTTCAAATTAGGAATTTTTTTGAAATAGGGGAGTTTTGAAAATTGGAAAGTTTAGAATTTTGGAAAGGTTTGAAAAAGAAAAGTTTCCAATTTAGGAAATGTTTGAACTAAGAAAGTTTCGAGTTTAGAAAAGTCTTAGATTTGGAAAGATGTTGAAGTTTTGGAAAATTTAAAATTTGGAAAGATTTAGGTTTAGAAAGATTTGACTTGAGAAAGTTTCAAATTTAGAAAGTTTTGAATTTGGAAAGATTTGAAATTTAGAAAGTTTAAGATTTAGAAAGTTTTAGGGTTCGAATTTTAGAAAATCTTGAAATTGGAAAAGGTTTGAATTTAGGAAAGGTTTGAAAACTTAGGTTTGAAAAGTTAAGATCTGAAAAGAGGGTAGAATTAGGAAAGGGTTGAATTTTAGAATTTTAGGAAAGATTTTTATGTTCAAGTTTTGGAAACTTAAGATTTAGGAAAGTGAAAGATTAGGAAGGAGCTGAATTAAGAAAGAGTTGGATTTTGAAATTTAAGGAAAGATTTAAAGTTTAAGTTTAGGAAACTTATGGTTTAGGAAGGAATTGAATTAAGAAAGGTTTGGATTAGGAAGGGATTGGATTTGGTTTCTAAAAGCAAAGGTTTGATTTTGTTTCCAAAAACGGAGGATTGGATTTGGTTTCCTAAAGGGAAGATAGGATTAGGCAAGAATTTGGAAAGGGAGATTCTAGAAACCCTAGATTTGGAAAATTATAGTTTCGACATAGAAAATAAGTTTTGGAAACATGTATAGTTTTGATGTAGAAAACAAGCGGTTTTGGAAACCTAAGTTTGGGGCAAAGTTCGAAAACCATGTTTTTGGAAAGAAAATTAGGGTTCCTAATCGTGGGTTCTAGGACTTGACTTGGGCTCCAAGGAAGGGGTTCTTGGAAAGTGCGTTTTTAGAAACGAAGGTTTTCTAGAAGGGAATCCTAGGGAGGAATTTCTAGAGGAAAGATTTTGAAAAGAAAGTTTTTGGAAAGATTTTTGGAAAAAGTTTTTCTAGGAAGGTTTTTCATTGAAGATTGTTGAAGAGAGTTTTTGGAAAGATTTTTGGGGAACGTTTTTAGAAAGTGGATTTTGAGGAGAGGATTTTGGAACGGAGTTGAAAAATGGAGTTTTGAAAAATAGATTTTGGAAGGAAGTTTTTGAAAACAATTTTCGAGAGGAGAGTTTTAGGAAAGTATGTTGAAAAAGAGATTTTTAGGAAGAGGGATTTTTTGAAAAGAGAGTTTTTAGAAGGTATAAAAACATCTCACTTTCCTAAAGCAATTCTAACCATAAGAGGGCTAGAACCACTTTAGGAAAGCGGTTTTGGAAAATAATAAGATTTGAAAATATGGACCATATTGGTCACTTTTAATGTAACACTTTCCTAAAGCAACCCTAGCCATGGAAAGGCTAGAATCACCCTAGAATTGTGATTTTGAAAACAAGTTTTTGAAAAAGAGATTTTGATGCAATTTTGAAAACAAGTTTGAAAACGGTTTTGAAAACGAGTTTGAAAACGAATTTTGGAAGATGCAAGACTATGATATGCACAATGCAATTTGGGGTCGTGAACATACAAGGCTAAGGCTTCACCACACAATCAAGGGGGCCGGACCCACGTGGTCTCTAGTTAGACTAGAAGAAAGCCCCCGACACGATGACTCTCCAATAGCCTAATCCTACACATGGACCGGGAATCTCCTTGTTTCAAGCATGCAAAGAAAGGGGGGAAGAGATGGGGGATTAAAATAGAGAAAACCCAAGTGGGTTAGGAGAGAGAAGAGAGAGGGGGGAAGTGCGGAAATTTAAATAGGGAGCCTACCGTATGTCTTGTTTATTTTGCGCGCCGTGCTGTCTTCAGTCTTCGGTCTTCGTCTTGATCTTCACCTTCAGTCTTCAAGAGTTGTCTTCAAGCTTTGGATTGCAGCTCCTCAAGTCTTCAAAGGATGGTTGAAGGCTAGTGTATGAGTCTATAGGGGTGTGTATGAGTGTATAGGAGGCTAGGGTTTGTGTAGGATGGCTAGGGTTTGGAAAACCTAAGGAAACTAGAGTTTTTGGAGGTGCTCGAGCTCTGTATATCGAAATATATAATTCTTAGGTTAAGTTTGCAGACCCTTTTCACGTTGAATGAGGCTCTGTATTTATAGAGGTTGGACAAACCTGGCGTCTGTTGTAGTGGCGCGAGAGCAAAATTGCTCTTGGCGCCGCTAGGAGTGGTGCCAGGCCAATTCTTGGCTTGGCGCCACTAGTAGTGGCGCCAGCCACTTAGGAAACTTTAGAAGTCGGCAAGCAACGTATCTTTGACTAGATTTGGGCGCCCGTACTAGTGACTACCATGCAACTTTTAGCCTGGCTTCACTAGGAGTGACTCCGAAAAGTCCGGGAATGATTTGGAAGAGCCGAAAATTAGCCGGAAGGCCGAAAAGGAGCAAGAACACTTAAAATAGTGTCCTAGAGGTATTTGATTTGAAAAGTGAGGACAAGATGTGTCGGAAAGGTTGACCGGGCCCTTAGGGGCAAAACGGTCAATCGGACTAAGAAGCTGCCGGGGCGAACTTGGATTGTCCCGGCAGAAGACTTGGGATCTGGAAACATTATTCAGAATGTTCCCGGAGGTTGCTGGTTTGAATCCCAGAGCCGGCGTGGTCGGAAAAGGAGACCGGCCCACCAGGGGTAAAACGGTTATTTTGTACCGGGTTTGCCGGAACTGACTCGGAATGATCCGGAAAGGTAAAGGAAGGTTGAGAACACTATAAAAAGTATTCTCGGGACATTACTGGTTTGATACCCAGAGCCGGTGTGGTCGAAGAAAGAGACCGGCCCTCTAGGGGCAAAACGGTGATTTTGTACCGGGGTTGCCGGAACTGACTCGGAATGATCCGAAAAGGTAAAGGAAGGTTGAGAATACTATAAAAAGTATTCTCGGGACATTACCGGTTTGATACCCAGAGCCGGTGTGGTTCCCGGGGCATTCGGATGCTTAGGGGCAAAATGGTCATCTTGACCGAAAAGTCTCGAAAAAGGTCTAAGGGACAGTTTGGTCATTTTTCACCAAAGTGGGTTAACAAACACTGGTGTTGACCTGGGTTTTGAGTGTTTTCGCCACTCCAACGGCGGTCATCGTGACACAGGGGTTTGTTGCCAATTCCCTATATCGACCTATTTGTGAGTATTTCCGCTACTCTAACGGTTTTGTGAGTAGTCTCGCTACTCGGACCATCTCGAGGAATAAACTGTCTCGAGAGAGGGATTGGAAAGGGGACTTACCGTCTCCAAAGAGACGTGCCTGGATTGGAACCGTCTCGAGGATTAAACTGTCTCGAGAGTGGGATTGGAAAAGGGACTTATCGTCTCCGAAGAGACGTGCCTGGGTTGGAACCGTCTCGAGGAATAAACTATCTCGAGAGTGGGATTGGAAAGGGGTCTTACTGTCTCCGAAGAGACGTGCCTGGGTTGGAACCGTCTCGAGGAATAAACTATCTCGAGAGTGGGATTGGAAAGGGGTCTTACCGTCTCCGAAGAGACGTGCCTGAGTTGAAGCCGTCTTGAGGAATAAACTGTCTCGAGAGTGGGATTGGAAAAGGGACTTATCATCTCCGAAGAGACGTGCCTGAATTGGAACCGTCTCGAGGAATAAACTATCTCGAGAGTGGGGTTGGAAAGGGGTCTTACCGTCTCCGAAGAGACGTGCCTGGATTGGAACCGTCTCGAGGAATAAACTGTCTCGAGAGAGGGATTGGAATTGGAAAGGAAAGGACAATGCCCCTAAGGGCATTTTAGTCATTTTGCCTCTATTTGGGCCTGACAGGCCCGCAAAGGAATGGAAAGATGAAATTTGGACCTAGAGAATTGGATTCGATAGGAATACACCCACAATGACTTGAAAACAAGTCTGGACAGAGTGTAGACTGTCGAGCGGTCAAAAATGGGGTGCTTACAGCTGCCCCTCTTTTTCTGTATTTGCTTGTCAAAGACAGAAAACGATAAGAGTAAGAGTCACATGTTGACCGCGAGGTAGTCGGAGGGACGGATATTGGAAATCTTTCGACAACGGGGGTCGAAAACGGATAACGGGCCAATAAGGCCTTTGAAAATGAGCTTCGGCGGGAAAAAGGGCAAAATTGCCCAAAATTTATAACTGGCGCCACTAGTAGTGGCGCCTTTAGCAAAACAGAACCGGCGCCTCTGCTAGTGGCGCCAAGCTTAAAGTTAAAACTAGAAAATTTCTGGTTCGAACAGTCGCGGCACTTTGGAGGGTTTTCGCAAATTCGTGAGGCATTGCGAGGAATCCATCTTGGAGATTGAAGGAGCACTCCTTGGGGACCACGGGTGATTGCCGGAAGGAGTCCACGTTGCCGGAAAAGTCGCCGGAAGAGAAGATTTTGCCGGAGAACTTCCAAAAGGTGAGTTTTCAAATTTTGTTGATTTTGATGTGTAGAACTTCATTTGAATTATGTGAATAGTGGAAATTAATGTTTTGATATGTTTTGAACACTTTGGTGTTGTTGTTTTTTGCATTTTGATGGTTGTTTGATTGAATTTGAATGGTTTTTCACGATTATGCGAAGAGGGTTTTCTGCAGGAATAGGAAATTTGCTCCTAAGGCATGGGTATTGGGCTTTCTGGCTATGTTTTTGTGCAATGTGCCTTAGAAAAATGTGTTTAACAATCGTACGAAGTTTCGGGATTTTTTGAAAACTCAGTGAATTTTTGATTTTTTGAAAAATAGAAAAATATTTAGAAAATTAGAAAAAATTATAAAATTCAAGAAATTGATGAAATTTTTAAAGTTTGAAATTTTGAAAAATGTAGGAATATTTTGAAAACATTTGAGGTGATTTTGAAAAGTTTTGGAAGCCTTTTGAAAACCATTGATTTATTTAAAAAATAAAACATGAGTTTTTGAAAATTTTGAAAAATTGAAAAGTGTGCACGGGTGCCATTGTTTTGTGATTGTTGGAAAGTGCACATTTTGCGTTTTGTGTTAATGTCATAGGCGTTGTAGGGGTCATTCTTAAACGGGACTCTACCGAAATTTTTTAGAAATTATGGAAAGAATTGGTTAAAGTTTTAGAAATAAAATCTTTTTAAAGGAAAAAGGCAAAGAAACCTTGAAACTTGGTTTAAAGTTTGAAAATCAAGATGTGTATATAGGAAATTTGTTTTGACTTATCATTTGAAGTCTTTTATTTGTTTTGTTTGTGTTAGTTGTTTATTTTATTTTACTGTTATTTAAACTGCATGCATAGTATATTAACATCACTTACCTTGGCTTACCTTTTCAGGATGGCAGATGCAGGTGATGATAGTTCTGACAGGAGGCGCCACTCGGGGAAGGCGGCCCAGACCGATTCTGCTAGCGGTTCTAGTCGATCTAGAGGTAGTCAACGATCTACCGGACGATCTTCATCTGGTCAGAGTGGGCAGGGGAGTAGACTACCTGTCGACCCTTTTCCTCCGGTTGAGCAGGCTTTTGCCGAGGAGATTGATGCTGAGGAGGAGGTACCGGGCCCCGGGGATCAGGTGACCGGTTATGGGAGAGCTTCTTCCAAGCAGAGGCAGACAGACGCCGACTTGGGAGATCTGCAGATACCGGATGTCCCACCACTCGGGGATCTGGCCTATCATCCTAGTGTATACTCCAGACAGCATTTGCCACCTCCGCGGGTACATACAGCTTTCCAAGGGGCTGTTCATCAGGTTTTTGTGACCATGCAGCAGGCTGCCCCATCATACTGTGCCTTCTTGGCAGAGATCGGGTTTGGCGCCTTTATGGGATTACAGGCTAATCGCCTGAACCGGCATTTGGTACTGGCACTTATTGAGAGGTGGTTCGGGGAGACTGGGACCTTCCATTTTGTCGGCTTTGAGTTAGGCCCTACTCCTTTAGATTGGGCGATTATTACAAGACTCTCCTTTGTCGGCCGACGGATCACCCTACACCCAGTTAGTAGGGACGAGGCCTGTTTGCTATTGGACTTGCCTCATCCTGAGCGTTCTGCCTTTCCAGTCTCTTGGATTAGTCAGGGTGAGCGTACTTTTGCTACTGAGCCATCGCTTGCCAGGCAGGATATCATGAGACGGTGACTTGTGTTGTATATCATCTTTAGCTGCTTTTGCAACAACAACAAGTCACTCGTGCCGTGCCGTCTGGCGAGTATAGTAGCCGATCTGGGAGCTTTGTCCAAGTTGGACTGGGGGTCCTTTTCTTTTGGCTGCTTTCTTCAATCGATGCGAGTTCGGACTTCTTCTCGTTAGGGCAGCATGACTAGCTTTTGGCCCTTCCTTGTCTGGTGGAGTTACGAGTACCTGCCGATGCGTCGCCCTGCAGTTGTTGAGGATGATCTCTATCCTCATGCTTTGAGGTGGGCTCGTGACCGGGTAGCCCAGCGATCGGAGATTACTGACTTTGTGACGCTCTGAGCTAACCTGGAGTTGATTGAGGCGAGGGATGTGACCTGGCAGCCCTTCATTGGATTAGTCCATTACAAGACAGTCCGGTACCTTGTCCCGTTGTCCTTGTTGAGAGCTGCTTTTCTCAGTGATGACACCTGGGAGTCCTACCTTGGAGAGCGGCACTGGAGGCAATTTCACGAGGAGTTTCGATCAGCAGGGGCTCCACCAGAGTATATGTTTGGAGCCCTGGTGGTGGGAGTGCCCATCCCTTATTAGGAGCGTCAGCCAGGTGCCGAGTTCTTGCTCCCTCCGGATACGGATTACGTTGCGCACTTTGGAGCCCATTCGGTTGGTGCCTTCACCCGGTTTGAGGTAGTAGTCGGCGAGTACGCTGTTAGCCAGGAGGTGGTTGACCAATGGCGCTGTGCTGGAGGATATGTGCCCCAGGCCGAGTTTACTGCTGTGAGAGACCAGAGAGACCAGTACCAGGCCGAGGTAGCTTTCCTGACGGCTCGGTTATCTCAGATGGGTGGTGGGGGGGTAAGTTATTCTCTCTTTGCTCCTTATTGCTCTGTTGTTGCTTAGCTCCTTTTGCTTGCGGCTGATTTTGGTTCTATTCCCCTGCAGGATGGCGGTGCTTCGAGTAGTTACCCCCCTCCTCCGATGCCGGGTTTCGGGGATTTTGATCCAGATGATATTGACTTCGACCTGTGAGAGATGCCCCTTGTAGAGATTCTGATCCTCTTTTGCCCCTTGTTCCTGAGATGTATTGATGTTAGACAGTTTTATTTTACATAGTTTTGTATAAGGATGGATGTTTATGGCACTTAGATGCACGGGTAGATAGACACATTCATGATCTTTACAGCTAGGCATATGATCAGATGCCTGTGATGTATGATTGTCGCGGCTAGATTTTTCGCACTCGAGGAATACTCACCCAAGCGGGAAAAATGATGTACTCTCTCGTTAGAACTCACCCTCCTAGAAGAATGAGTACAACTAGGTTTGAATTGAAAAATTGGTTTGAATAAAGGGCTTTTGAAGAAAGATTCGGAGTCGCCACCTAACTTAATTAAGGTGAGTCAGGTCACCTAAAAACTAAGAATAATCCGAAGACTACACTTAGGGTTTTTGAAAAACGATTTTGGAAAACAACCTCAAGAGAGGGTTTTTTAGGAAAACGGGTTGTTTGGCAACCTTTGGAAAACATTTAGCCCTTTTTAGAAAAATAACTCATTTTGGTCTTTGAAAACAGTGATTCTAGGTTCGAAGGTTGGTTACGTGTAGGGAAGACGCACTAAGCTATCACCCTACCCCACCCTTTCGGTACCTACATGTCAATCTACCCTAGATTCACCTATGAGAGTCTTTAACTAACTATAGTTCAATCCTATCCATTTTAGAAACATAATGTTTGAATAGAAACTAACATGATGCATGATGTGCAAGTGCAAGTTAAGAGAATTGGAAAATAGAAATTGATTTGAAAAGAAATTGATTTGATTTGAAAATAGATTTGAAGAGATGGAATTGAAATTGGAAAGTATGAAAATTTAGGAATAAAAATTTGAAATTAGAAATTTGAAAATAGATGAAAATTTGAGATTTGAAAAGATTTTGAAAACCGCACCCATGAGGGTGGAATTGAAAGTTTTAAAAGTATTGTGACCGCACCTATGAAGGTTGCCTACGTATCCCTTTGGGGGAATCAGGTCAGTCGTAATTCGGACCGGAGTCCGATTGAAAAGAGATTGATTTGAAGAGAGAGAGATTGGATTGGAAGAAAGAAATTGAATTGAAAATTGGATTTGATTTAAAATTAAAAGAGGAGATTGGAAATTGAAATTGAGAAGATTGGACTTTGATTTGAAGAGATAGATTTAAACTTGTTTTAGAAAGATGAAGGTTTAAGAAACCTACACTTAGGAAAGAGAAGAGACTTAGGAAAGATTTGACTTGACTTGGAAGGTTTAGGAAATTAGGAAAGGTTGGATTTAGGAAATGTTTGAATTAGGAAAAAGTTCGATTTAGTAAAGTTTTGGAATTAGAGAAGTTTCAACTTAGGAAAGCTTTGAATTTGGAATGTTTCAACTTTAGGAAAGTTTTGAATTAAGAAAGTTTCGAATTAGGAAAGTTTTCAAATTAGGAAATTTTTTGAAATAGGGAAGTTTTGAAAATTGGAAAGTTTAGAATTTTGGAAAGGTTTTGAAAAAGGAAAGTTTTCGACTTAGGAAATGTTTGAATTAAGAAAGTTTTGAGTTTAGAAAAGTCTTAGATTTGGAAAGATGTTGAAGTTTTGGAAAGTTTAGAATTTGGAGAGATTTAGGTTTAGAAAGATTTAACTTGAGAAAGTTTCAAATTTAGAAAGTTTTGAATTTGGAAAGATTTGAAATTTAGAAAGTTTAAGATTTAGAAAATCTTGAAGTTTTTTAGAAAATCTTGAGATTAGGAAAGGTTTGAGGTTAGGAAAAGTTTGAAAGCTTAGATTTGAAAAGTTAAGATTTGAAAAGAGGGTAGAATTAGGAAATGGTTGAATTAGGAAAGATTTGAAAGTTGAGTTTTAAAATTTAAGGAAAGATTTTTATGTTCAAGTTTTGGAAACGTAAGGTTTAGGAAAGTGAAAATTTAGGAAGGATTTAAATTAGAAAAGAGTTGGATTAGGAAAGGATTAAATTTTGTTTTGAAAAGAGAGGGTTTGATTTTGTTTCCAAAAACGAAGGATAGGATCTAGTTTCCTAAATGGGGAGATGGGATTTGATTTTCTAAAGAGAAGATTTGATTTGACAAGGATTTAGAAAAGAAAACTTTTAGAAACCCTAGGTTTGGAAGTGTAGAATTTTAACGTAGAAAAGAGGTTTTGGAAATATGTATAGTTTGAATGTGAAAACAAGAGGTTTTGGAAACCTAGGTTTGGGCCAAAGTTTGAAAATCATGTTTTTGAAAAGAAAATTAGGGTTTCCTAATTGTGAGTTCTAGGGCTTAACTTGGGCTTCTAAGGAAAGAGGATTTTTGAAAAGTACGTTTTTGGAAACGAGTTTTTGGAGGGAAATCCTAGGGAGAAGTTTTTGGGAAGTGTGTTTTTAGAAACGAAGGTTTTGGAAGGAAATCCTAGAGAGGAAGTTTCTAGAAGGAGGATTTTGGAAAAAGAGTTTTTTAAAAAGGTTTTTGGAGAGAGTTTTTAGGAGGGTGAATCTAGGGAGTGTTTTAGAAAGTGAATTTTGAGGAGAAAGAGTTTTTGGAAAGGAGTTGAAAAAGGAAGCTTTGAAAAATATATTTTGGAGGGGAGTTTTTGAAAACAACTTTGGAGAGGAGAGTTTTAGGAAAGTATGTTGAAAAAGAGATTTTTAGGAAGAAAGACTTTTTAAAAAGAGTGTTTTTAGAAGGTGTAAAAACATCTCATTTTCCTAAAGCAATTCTAACCATAAGAGGGCTAGAACCACTTTAGGAAAGCGGTTTTGAAAACAACAAGATTTGAAAATATGGACCGTATTGGTCACTTTTAATGTAACACTTTCCTAAAGCAACCCTAGCCATGGAAAGGCTAGAATCACCCTAGGATTGTGGTTTTGAAAACAAGTTTTTGAAAAAGAGATTTTGATACAATTTTGAAAACAAGTTTGAAAACGATTTTGAAAACGAGTTCGAAAACAAATTTTGGAAGATGCAAGATCATGATATGCACAATGCAATTTTGGGGTCGTGAACATACAAGGTTAAGGCTTCACCACAAAATCAAGGGGGCCGGACCCACGTGGTCTCTGGTTAGACTAGAAGAAAGCCCCCGACACGGTGACTCTCCAATAGCCCAATCCTACACATGGACCGGGAATCCCCTTGTTTCAAGCATGCAAAGAAAGGGGGGGGAAAGAGATGGGGGATTAAAATAGAGAAAACCTAAGTGGGTTAGGAGAGAGAAGAGAGAGGGGGGGAAGTGCAGAAATTTAAATAGGGAGCCTACCGTATGACTTGTTATTTTGCGCGCCTTACTTTCTTCGGTCTTCGGTCTTTGTCTTGATCTTCGTCTTCAATCCTCAAGAGTTGTCTTCAAGCTTTGAATTGCAGCTCTTCAAGTCTTCAAAGGATGGTTGAAGGCTAGTGTATGAGTGTATGGGGATGTATAGGAGTGTATATGAGACTAGGGTTTGTGTATAGTGGCTATGGTTTAGAGAACCACTAGGGTTTAGGAGGTGCCCGAGCTCTGTATATCAAATTATATGATTTTTAGGTTAAGTTTGTAGACCCCTTTCACATTGAATGAGGCTCTGTATTTATAGAAGTTGGACAACACTGGCGCCTGTTGCAGTGGCGCCAGGCCAAATTTTACACTGGCACCACTAGGAGTGGCGCCAGGCCATTTTTTGGCTTGGCGCCACTACTAGTGGCGCCAACCAATTAGGAAATGTTTAGGGTCGACAAGCAACGTATCTTTGACTAGATTTGGGCGCTTGTACTAGTCACTACCATGCAATTTTTAGCCTAGCTTCACTAGGAGTGACTCTGGAAAGTTCGAAAATGATTTGAAGGAGCCGGGAATGACCCGGAAGGCCGAAAAGGAGTAGGAACACTTAAAATAGTGTCTTAGAGGTATTTGATTTGAAAAGTGAGGACAAAATGTGTCGGAAAGATTGACCGGGCCTTTAGGGGCAAAACGGTCAATCGGACTAGGAAGCTGCCGAGGCGAACTCGGACTGTCTCGGAAGAAGACTTGGAATCTGGATACATTATTTAGAATGTTCCCAGAGGTTGCTGGTTTGATTTCCAAAGCCGGCGTGGTCGGAAAAGGAGACCGGCCCACCAAGGGCAAAATGGTCATTTCGCACCGGGTTGGCCGGAACTGACTCAAAATGATCCAGAAAGGTAAAGGAAGGTTGAGAATACTATAAGAAGTAATCTCAGAGAGTTACCGGTTTGATACCCAAAGCCGGTGTGGTTCCTGGGGCATTCGGATGCCTAGGGGAAAAACGATCATTTAGCTTCAAGTGGGCCCTACTGGCCCGAGAAGCGACTGGTGGACTAAATTCAAATTAAAAAGGTTGGCTTAAAGTCTAAATATGCATGTGATGTGTGAAAGTGAGCTTAGCTAGCTCGGAGATTGCCGAGCAGGAAAAAATGGGGTGCTTACAATGATGACGTTAGATATTTATTCCATGAGTTGATGTTGATGACTTTAGGGAGCTATATCACATGTGTGCAAAGCTTATGCTGATTTTTTTTTTTTTTCTAAACATACGTACAGGTTAAAAATATGCTAATGGAATGACACAGGGTTTTGTTAGACTTGTAGTCTTGGGAGTGGTAACTCCCTCCTCTTCAGGGATTCAGCCTCTCCTTTGGCTCAACCCTATCTTGACTAGATGATAGCACTTCGAACCTTTCTCAACCTCTTGACCGCCTCCCACTTTCTATCTTAAGGTTAGTGTATAGGGTTATTGGGCTGAGACTCTCGACTCTTGGAGTTTTAGCAACAGCTTACCTGACCTTTGGCAGAACAATAAGTGGCCAGTCATTTCAATCCGAGAAGACTTTGTTTAGGACTGTAATGTAGGCTAAGTTATGAGGTTTTAGAAACAACGGGATATGTAGGCTCAAATTCAATGTTGTTTTCAGCAAGGTTTAGATCCAAACTGTCCTTAACCATTTTTCAGGGTGAAAATAACCTTGTTCTTTCACCCTTTCTATATACCTTTTTGAGATAGACATAACTTTCTTCTCATTTGATCTTCTTATATGCTTTTGAAGATAACTCAATCATAATTTTCTTCAGGCCTTTCCTTAAAGGATTTTTTTTTTTTTTTTTTTTTTTTGGCCTCTTGCCCCTTGGCAACTCCTTTCTTTTGCTTTTTCTTTCTATTTCTTTTCTTTTCTTTTATGAAACGAAACAATTCTTTAACCCTTTTCCCTTAAACCTTTTCCCTTGGTAGCTCAATATACCCAGTGTGGGCGGTGATCCCTAGGTTGGGGTTTTGTTAAGAAAGGATAAGTGGCTCAACGGGTTTGGCAAGGGGTTGCTTTTGACTGTATGGGAAATGAAATGAGGGCCACTCTTCACTTTAAATTAGATTGCTTGATCCATAGAGCTTTCAACACTATCCTAGCATGATAGAGGTGGACACTACTCCTAGAGTTCTCAACTATTGTCTGCCCCAGTGTGGGGAGGACAGTCTTGAATCAGGGTTAACAAAGAAAATTTTTGCTTTCCGCGAGGCACTAGGGGTTAAGCAAAGGGAATATGAGCACATTTGTTCATTTATTTAGTTATTTGTTCTTTATATGTGGGGGAATGAAAGATGGCTCCTCTTCCTCTTGATAAACTGGCCACACATCGCTTAGCCTCAGAGTCTTGCAAGTGTTGCCTTAGGGTAGTATCCTCACTCATTCTTATTCTCTCTCTCTGTGGACGACTGATCACTTGGCGAGTGGTTAACTCATGCTATCATCCTTTCAAGTTGGATCATTCCATAAGATAAACTATGCCCTTTGCGTAGAAAGTAGTCACTACTTCCTAGGGAAGACAAGACAACAACAATAGAATAAAAGATTGTCATTTGATTATTATTATTATTTTTACGAAAAGCATAAGGTTCTTTAGCAATAAGAAAATGTAAGCATTAATTTAAAAACAAGAAGTAAAAGGGATAGAAAGAAAGTGAGTGAAACCACCCCTCTCTTGTACGCTTGTGCAAAGAACCCTTTTTTAGTACGGCTTTGGGACAATTCCCACATTTTTTATGCTCCATTCGCGACCCGGATCCTCTGCCAAGGCGAGACAAGCAAAGGTTTCCCCTAGAGCTCCAAAGATGTTGGCACTGTTGATGCGGTTGTTAGCCTCCTTTTTGTTCTGTGCAGGGGGTTCTTCTGTAAACAGGGTGACTAGTTCACCCCCTTCCAATTCGAATGGCTCTGCTCGTTCTCTTGACTCTTCTAGTCCCCAACCCATGTATTCATAGTTGTACTCAATTACGAGCCAAGGGTTTTCTAGCAAGTGACTTTCAGCTGCGGCATACTTCGGGTGTAGAAATTCATCACCCCACCCATCAGCAACCATGTTTTCAGTAGTCTCATCTTCTAGGAACATCGGCTCCTCAATGGGCCAGTCGGAAGCATCTGGCACTTCATCAGGGTTATGGAGATAGATTGGGCATAATGGGAGATCCTCCTCCCAGTCATCTTCTTCCTCGGTCTCCCAATCATCCTCATAGTCCTCAGCCTTAGGCTCGTCAAACACTCCCTCGCGCACCATTTCTACTAGTATCATATTGACGGTGTGATCTGGCAGAGGGTTAGCAGTCACATTGGGAGTGGGAGCAGGTTTTACTGGCTGCAGATCAATAGTCTTATTGTCGATCAGGTCTTGGATCTTGTGCTTGAGAGCAAAGCAGCTTTTGGTGTCATGCCCCTGGCCACCTGAATGATATTCACATGTAAGAGCGGCATTAAAGGTCGGAGGCAGAGGGCTTGGCAACGGGCGAGCAGGTACAGGCTTCAAGATGTTATTTTTCAAAAGGCTATGGTACGCCTCAGTTTGGGTGCAGGCTAAGGCGTCGAAGGTACGGGTACGTCGAGCAGGTCTATTGAAGTTGGGTCGTGTCCCAGCGGGACCATAGTTCGGGGTTGGAGTAGGCATGGTCAAGGTGGGTAAGGGCAGGACCTGGGGTGATTGGAGCGGAGGTCGGTATTGAGGTGGTTGGCTAGGCAGAATAGTAGACACTTCATTTTCCTTCCTGATCGTGCCCCTTGTAGTAGCCACCTTCTTGGCCATGTTGGCAGTATTTTCTCCATTCTTGGCATAAGGATCTGTAATTCTTCCTGTCTTGAGGCCATTTTCTATCATCTCTCCCTGCATGATGAGCTCGGAAAAGCTTTTTCCCACGCTTGTGCAAAGTTTCTCATAGAATATACCTTGAAAAGTATGTACAAACAATTGTACATACTCCTTCTCTTCCAGTGGGGGGCTTACTTATGCAGCGGCCTCCCTCCATCTCAGGGCATAGGCTTTAAAGCTCTCCTTCTCACCCTTGCTCATTGTCATCAAGGACCATCGATCAGAAGTAAGGTCGATGTTGTGACAGTATTGGGCTTTGAACGCGTTGACTAGCTCCATCCACGTTGTGATCTTCCTTAAATCTAGACGAGCGAACCATTGCAGAGCCGACCCTGTGAGGCTGTGTTGGAATAACTGCATGAGGAGCTTTGGGTCGTTGCCATGTCCACTTAGTGCTCCCGCGTATAGGCGAAGATGAGCAACGGGGTTACCGGTACCGTCGTACTTCTGGAAGTCAGGCATTTTAAATTTAGCAGGTCTCAGATGGTCGGGGAAGAAACAGAGTTCATCATAAGAAGTGAATCCATAAGCATCATGGCCATGGAGACTTCGCAATGAATCCTCCAACCTTTGGATTTTCAGACTGAGAGGGTCTAGAGGGGCCTTCTTTATGATGGGTGAAAGCAATATGGTCTCTTCTTCTTCAGTATTGACCCTTTTGGTATCTTCTTTAGTTTTCCCAGCACTGTCGGACTGAAGCATGATCCTTGGATTAGCGAGTTCAAGGTCTTTAGATGAAATCACTGATGATGACGGGACCGCAGTAGCATCCTTCATGGCCAGAGTTTGAATGAGTTTGAGTATCTCATCCATCTTAGTCCTCATTTCATTAACTTCCTCTCGAGAGACTTGAGAGGATTCTTCAGGGTTAGCAGCCATCAGTAATGCTTTGTGTCGAGTGATAATAGGATCCCTAGGTGGATGTTGCACTTTCTTGGGAGCAATATTGACTCAGTGCAAGGTGACTTCTGTAAATAGAAATAAAAAGAAAAAAAAGAAAAAGACAAAAACACAAGTCACAAGTTAGTTTTTGGTTTTTAGAGAACTTTATGCAATGCATGTCCAAGGGTTGCCCCTGCTTGAGAGGGAGACTAAACATGATATATTGGCTCACTTTTGGAGATAGGGGGTTTGCCCCTGTATGCAGACACTTTACCGTCAGGTGGGAACCTTCAGCCATTCATGCATTCATTCATAAAAATAAAGAAGAACATTAAATTCTGGGTTTGAAATACAAAAGAATTGCAATACATTTTAATGGGGGGAGGGGGAACATTTTCCTTTGGACTTCCACCTATCTATTTTTACAAAGGGAAACCCTAAACTACTCTTGAGTCTTCGGATTCGCCTTCCTTGGATTTGATGTCGAGGAGGTCACTGAGAGACCTTGCTGATTGATTACCCCTTGTCTTCTTGGCAATCCTATCTCCGTGAGCATAGAGGGATTGGGGCCCCTCTTATGGAATGAATCGAGATGCATGCAATGAGTCCTTAAGGTTACGCGGGAACCCTTAGGGTTTGGGTAGATTTAATGCAAGGGAGAGTGATGTTGGTGTCACTCTCAATGGGTTGATCATATGCATGAGAATGCAGTGACTTGAGTTACTTGGAACTCTTGTCTTGACATGGAATATTGAATGCATGAACATGGTTATGCAAAAAGTATAAGGAGAGAAGGTACAATTGAAGTAAACATGTATGCATGAACAGTTAGACAAGCATTATAACAGTATAAATACAAGCATTATAACAACAGGTTGTAAGCACCCCATTTTTGACCGCTCGGCAGTCTACACTCCGTCCAGACTTGTTTTCAAGTCATTGTGGGCATATTCCAATCGAAACCAATTCTCTAGGTTCAAATTTCGTCTTTCCATCGCTTCGCGGGCCTGCCAGGCCCAAATGGAAGCAAAATGACCAAAATGCCCTTAGGGGCATTGTCCTTTCTTATTCCAATTCCAATCCCTCTCTCGAGACAGTTTATTCCTCAAGACGGTCCGAGCAGCAAAACTGCTCACAAAACCGTTAGAGTAGCGGAAATACTCACAAATAGGTTGATATAGGGAATTGGCAACAAATCCCTGTGTCACGACGACCGCCGTTAGAGTGGCCGAAACACTTAAAACCCAGGCGCGTCTCTTCGGAGACGGTAAGACCCCTTTCCAATCCCACTCTCGAGACAATTTATTCCTCAAGACGGTTCCAATCCAGGCGCGTCTCCTCGGAGACGGTAAGACCCCTTTCCAATCCCACTCTTGAGATAGTTTATTCCTCGAGACGGTTCTAATCCAGGCACGTCTCTTCGAAGACGATAAGACTCCTTTTCAAATCCCTCTCTCGAGACAGTTTATTCCTCAAAACGGTCCGAGTAGCGAAACTACTCACAAAGCCGTTAAAGTAGCGGAAATACTCACCAAACCGTTAGAGTAGCGGAAATACTCACAAAGCCGTTAGAGTAGCAGAAATACTCACCAAACCGTTAGAGTAGCGGAAATACTCACAAAGTCGTTAGAGTAGCGGAAATACTCACAAAACCGTTAGAGTAGCGGAAATACTCACAAATAGGTTGATATAGGGAATTGGCAACAAATCCCTGTGTCACGACTACTACCGTTAGAGTGGCCGAAACACTCAAAACCCAGGTCAACACTAGTGATTGTTAACCCACTTTGGTGAAAAATGACCAAACTGTCCTTTGGACCTTTTCCGAGACTTTTCGGTCAAGATGACCATTTTGCCCCTAGGCATTCGAATGCCCCGGGAACCACACCGGCTCTGGGTATCAAGCCGGTAATGTCCCGAGAATACTTGTTATAGTATTCTCAATCTTCCTTTACCTTTCCGGATCATTCCAAGTCAATTCCGGCCAACCCGGTACAAAATGACCGTTTTGCCCCTAGAGGGCCGGTCTCCTTCTTCGACCACACCATCTCTGGGTATCAAGCCGGTAATGTCCCGAGAATACTTTTTATAGTATTCTCAACCTTCCTTTACCTTTCCGGATCATTCCGAGTCAGTTCCGGCCAACCCGGTGCGAAATGACCGTTTTGCCCCTGGTGGGCCGGTCTCCTTTTCCGACCACGCCGGCTTTGGGAATCAAACCGGCAACCTCTGGGAACATTCTAAATAATGTTTCCAGATCCCAAGTCTTCTTCCAGGACAGTCCGAGTCTATCCCGGCAGTTTCCCGGTCCGATTGACCGTTTTGCCCTTAAGGGCCTGGTCAACCTTTCCGACACATTTTGTCTTCACTTTTCAAGTCAAATACCTCCAGGACACTATTTTAAGCATTCCTGCTCCTTTCCAGCCTTCCGGTCATTCCCGGCTCCTTCAAATCATTCCCGAACTTTCCGAAGTCACTTCTAGTGAAGCCAGGCTAAAAATTGCATGGTAGTCACTACTACAGGCGCCCAAATCTAGTCAAAGATACGTTGCTTTCCGACCTTAATAGTTTCCTAATTGGCTGGCGCCATTAGTAGTGGCGCCAAGCCAATATTTGGCCTAGCGCCACTCCTAGTGGCGCCAGAAGGAATTTTGGCCTAGCGCCACTGCAACAGGCGCCAGTGTATTCCTCCCTCTATAAATACAGAGCCTCATTCCACGTGAAGAGGGTCTGAAAACTTAACCTAAAAATCCTATATTTCGATATACAGAGCTCGAGTATCTCCTAAACCCTAGCCTCCCTAGGTTTTCCAAACCCTAGCCACCCTACACAAACCCTAGCCTCCTATACACTTATACACTACCTCATACACTCATACACTAGCCTTCAACCATCCTTTGAAGACTTGAAGAGCTGCCATCCAAAGCTTGAAGACAACTCTTGAAGACTGAAGGTGAAGATCAAGACAAAGACCGAAGACCGAAGACAGCGCGGCGTGCAAAATAAAGAAGACATACGGTAGGCTTTCTCTTTAATTTTCTGCACTTCCCCCCTCTCTCTTCTCTCTCTAACCCACTTGGGTTTTCTCTATTTTAATCCCCCATCTCTTTCCCCCGCCCCCCCCCCTTTCTTTGCATGCTTGAAACAAGGGGACTCCCGGTCCATGTGTAGGATTAGATTGTTGGAGAGTCACCGTGTCGGGGGCTTTCTTCTAGTCTAACCAGAGACTACGTGGGTCCGACCCCCTTGATTATGTGGTGAAGCCTTAGCCTTGTATGTTCACAACCCCAAATTGCATTGTGCATATCATGATCTTGCATCTTCCAAGAACTGTTTTTAAAGTTGTCTTCAAAATCGTTTTCAAACTTGTTTTCAAAATTGCATTAAAATCTCTTTTTCAAAAACTTGTTTTCAAAACCACAATCCTAGGGTGATTCTAGCCTTTCCATGGCTAGGGTTGCTTTAGGGAAGTGTTACATTAAAAGTGACCTTCTTGGTCCATATTTTCAAAATCTTGTCGATTTTCAAAACCGCTTTCCTAAAGTGGTTCTAGCCCTCTTATGGCTAGAATCGCTTTAGGAAAGTGAGACGTTTTCATACTTTCCAAAAAACTCTCTCTTCAAAAATCTCTTCTTAAAAATCTCTTTTTCAACATACTTTCCTAAAACTCTCCTCTTCAAAATTGTTTTCAAAAATTCCCTCCAAAAACCTATTTTTTAAAACCTCCTTTTTCAATTCCTTTCCAAAACGCTCTCCCTAAAATCCACTTTCCAAAAATGTCCCCTAGGTCTCTTTCCTAGAAAAGCTCTCTCCAAAAACCTTTCTAAAAAACTCTCTTTCCAAAATCTTCCTTCTAGAACTTTCCTCTCTAGGATTTTCCTTCTAAAATCTACGTTTCTAAAAACACACTTTCCAAAACTCCTTCTCTTTAAATCTTTTTCCAAAAACTCCCTCTTCAAATTCACTTTCCAAAAACTCCTCCCTAGGATTCCCTTCTAGAAAAACCTTCGTTTCCCAAAAACGCACTTTCCAAAAACTTTTTTCTTAGAGCCCAAGTCAAGTCTTAGAGCCCACAATTAGGAAACCCTAATTTTCTTTCCAAAAACATAATTTTCAAACTTTGCCCCAAACATAGGTTTCCAAAATCTCTTGTTTTCATGTCCAAACTATACATGTTTCCAAAATCTCTTTTCTACATCAAAACTATAATTTTCCAAATCTAGGGTTTCTAGAGTCTCATTTTCCAAATCCTTGTCAAATCCTATCTTCCCTTTAGGAAACCGAATCAAATCTCCCCGTTTAGGAAACTAGATTCTGTCCTCCGTTTTTGGAAACAAAATCAAATCTTTTCTTTTAGAAACCAAATCCAATCCCTTCCTAATCCAAACCTTTCCTAATTCAATTCCTTCCTAAACCATAAGTTTCCTAAACATAAACTTTAAACCTTTCCTTAAATTTCAAAATCCAACTCTTTCCTAATTCAAATCCTTCCTAAACTTCTACTTTCCTAAATCTTAAGTTTCCAAAACTTGAACTTTCAAATCTTTCCTAATTCTACCCCCTTTCCAAATCATAACTTTTCAAACCTAAGTTTCCAAACTTTTCCTAAACTTAAACCTTTCCTAATCTCAAGATTTTCTAAAACCCTAAAACTTTCTAAATCCTAAACTTTCCAAATTTCAAATCTTTTCAAATCCAAAGTTTCTTAAATTCAAAACTTTCTTAAGTTAAATCTTTCTAAACCTAAAAACTTTCTAAATTCTAAACTTTCTTAAACTTAAAATCTTTCCAAATCTAGGACTTTTCTAAACTCAAAACTTTCTTAATTTAAGACTTTCTTAAGTTGAAACTTTCTTAATTCAAATATTTCCTAAATTGAAAACTTTCCTTTTTCAAACCTTTCCTTTTTCGAAAACTTTCTAAACTCGAAACTTTCCAATTTTGAAGCTTTCCTAAAATGAAAACTTTCTTAATTTCAAAACTTTCCTAATTTCGAAACTTTCTAAAAATAACGCTTTCCTAAAACGGGCCTTTCCTAATTCGAACATTTCCTAAAATCCAATATTTCCAAATCTTCCAAGTCTAACATTCAAATCTAATCTTTCTTAATCTCAAGTCTTTCCTAGATCTCCTATCTTTCCTAAGTCTAAGTTTCCTAAACCTCCATCTTTCCAAAACCAAGTCTTTCCAAAATCTATCTCTTCAAATCAAAATCCAATCTTCTCAATTTTAATTTCCAATCTCCTCTTTTAATCTCAAATCGAATCTAATTTTCAATTCAATCTCTTTCTTCTAATCCAATTTCTCTCTTCAAATCAACCTCTTTTCAATCGAACTCCGGTCCGAACTATGACTGACCTGATTCCCCCAAAGAGATACGTAGGCAACCTTCATAGGTGCGGTCACAATACTTTTCAAACTTTCAATTCCACCCTCATGGGTGCGGTTTTCAAATCTTTTCAAATCTCAAATTCCAATCTACTTTCAAAATTCCAATTTCAAAATTTCTATTTTCAAATTTCTATTTCCAAATTTTCAAACTTTTCAATTTCAATTCCATCTCTTCAAATCTATTTTCAAATCAAGTCAATTTCAAATCAATCTCTTTTCAAATCTATTTTTCAATTCTCTTCTATTGCACTTGCATACCATGCATCATGTTAGTTTCTTTTCAAACATTCTTTTTCAAAGTGGATAGGATTGATCATTATTTAGTTAAAGACTCTCATAGGTGAATCTAGGGTAGATTGACATGTAGGTACCGAAAGGGCGGGGTAGGGTGATAGCTTAGTGCGTCTTCCCTACACGTAACCAACCTCCGAATCTAGAATCACTGATTTCAAAGACCAAAAAGGAGTTATTTTTCTGAAAAAGGGCTAAATGTTTTTCAAAGGTTGCCAAACAACCCATTTTCCTTAAAAACCCTCTCTTGAGGATGTTTTCCAAAATCGTTTTTCAAAAACCCTAAGTGTAGTCTTCGGATTATGCTTAGTTTTTAGGTGACCTAACTCACCTTAATCAAGTTAGGTGGCGACTCAGAATCTTTTTCAAAAGCCCTTTATTCAAACCTATTTTCAATTCAAACCTAGTCACACACATTCTTCTAGGAGGGTGAGTTCTAACGAGAGAGTACAGCATTTTTTTCACTTGTGTGAGTATTCCTCGAGTGCGAAAAATCTGGGCGCGACACAGGTATAAATGAAAGTAAGAGCAGTCGTCCTTTTCTCTGTGATTTTGAAAATGGTGCTCGTGTCCTAAATCCGGCAGAGGTTTGGCTATGCATGGTGTCTATATGAGTATGAGGTTGAGGGTTAACTAATGCGTCCTAAAAAGGCTCGGTCCCCGGATCTTCAAACCTAGGCCCACTCCCCGAGGTGGTGCCATGATCGGTTGGTGATCCGAGCGGGGAAACCATCAAGAGGCCGTAGGCAAAGAAACTGACACAGCGTCTTACCCACAACCAATATACCGTTCCCCCTTTCTAACTAGAAAGGACATATCAGGGTATGCAAGTATGCAGAATGCAAGTGCACATGCAGTGTCTGTGTGATTTTTAAAAGTGGAGGAAAGAGCCCAACAACTCCCATTCATCCTGTACATCACATTCATGCAAAGCAGTTAACAAAATTTAAACACAAAGCGCACCTACAAAACAAAGATGCAAGTGTCAGTATGTGGATGACAAACATAATACAAGATAATATGAATAAATACATGTTCTTTTTTTTTTAAAACAATTTTGGAAATTTAGTTTTGAAAATTTGAAGTGAATAAGATTGAACCGAGTTAATTGAAGACTCTACATGGGTAAAGGGTAAAGAGACATGACTAACGGCCTAACCCTCTAATTGTCCCCAGTGGAGTCGCCAGCTGTCGCGCCCAGATTTTTGGCACTCGAGGAATACACACACAAGTGGGAAAAACACTGTACTCTCTCGTTAGAACTCACCCTCCCAAAAGAATGAGTGCGAATAGGTTTGAATTGAAAAACTGGTTTGAATAAAGGGCTTTTGAAAAAGATTCGAAGTCGCCACCTAACTTGATTAAAGTGAGTTAGGTCACCTAAAAACTAAGAATAATCCGAAGAATACACTTAGGGTTTTTGGAAAACGATTTTGAAAATATCTCCTCCAGAGAGAGTTTTTATGAAAACAGGTTGTTTGGCAACCTTTGGAAAACGTTTAGCCCTTTTTAGAAAAATAACTCCTTTTTGGTCTTTGAAATCAATGATCTAGGTTCGGAGGTTGGTTACGTGTAGGGAAGACACACTAAGCTATCACCCTACCCCGCCATTTTGGTATCTACATGTCAATCTACCCTAGATTTACCTATAAGAGTCTTTAACTAACTAATGGTTCAATCCTACCCACTTTGAGAAACAATGTTTGAAAAGGAACTATCATGATGCATGATATGCAAGTGCAAGTTAAGCGAATTGGAAAATAGAAATTGATTTGAAAAGAAATTGATTTGATTTGAAAATAGATTTGGAGAGATGGAATTGAAATTGAAAAGTTTGAAAATTGAAGGTAGAAATTTGAAAATAGAAATTTTGAAATTGGAATTTTGAAAATAGATTGGAATTTGAGATTGGAAAAATGTGGAGACCACACCCATGAGGGTGGAATTGAAAGTTTGAAAAATGTTGTGACCGCACCTATGAAGGTTGCCTACGTATCCCTTTGGGGGAATCAGGTCAGTCGTAGTTCGGACCGGAGTCCGATTGAAAATAGATTAATTTGAAGAGAGAGATTGAATTGAAAATTGGATTTGATTTGAGATTAGAAAAGGAGATTGGAAATTGAAATTGAGAAGATCAGACTTCGATTTGAAGAGATAGATTTGGACTTGTTTTGAAAAAAAGAAGGTTTGAGAAAACCCAGACTTAGGAAAGAGAAGAGACTTAGGAAAGATTTGACTTGGCTTGGAAGATTTGGAAAGGTTAGATTTTAGGAGATGTTCGAATTAAAAAAGGTCTGATTTAGGAAAGTCTCGAATTAGAAAAGTTTCATTTTTGGAAAGTTTCAAATTAGGAAAGCTTTGAATTAGGAAAGTTTGGAACTTAAGAAAGTTTCAACTTAGGAAAGTTTTGAAAATTGAAATGTTTTGAAATAGGAAAGTATTGAGGTTTAGGAAAGTTTTCACTTTAGGAAAGTTTTGAAATGGGAAAGTATTGAATTCAGAAATGTTTTGAATTAGGGAAGTTTCATTTTTGGAAAGTTTCAAATTAGGAAAATTTTCAAATTCGGAATTTTTTTGAAATAGGGAAGTTTTGAAAATTGGAAAGTTTAGAATTTTAGAAAGGTTTGAAAAAGAAAAGTTTCCAATTTAGGAAATGTTTAAACTAAGAAAGTTTCGAGTTTAGAAAAGTCTTAGATTTGGAAAGATGT
Source organism: Euryodendron excelsum (assembly GCA_033060915.1). NCBI lineage: Eukaryota > Viridiplantae > Streptophyta > Magnoliopsida > Ericales > Pentaphylacaceae > Euryodendron > Euryodendron excelsum. Next base: position 29,755,083 of record CM065385.1, on the reverse strand, counting down.
TGAAGTTTTGGAAAATTTAAAATTTGGAAAGATTTAGGTTTAGAAAGATTTGACTTGAGAAAGTTTCAAATTTAGAAAGTTTTGAATTTGGAAAGATTTGAAATTTAGAAAGTTTAAGATTTAGAAAGTTTTAGGGTTCGAATTTTAGAAAATCTTGAAATTGGAAAAGGCTTGAATTTAGGAAAGGTTTGAAAACTTAGGTTTGAAAATTTAAGATCTGAAAAGAGGGTAGAATTAGAAAAGGGTTGAATTTAGAATTTTAGGAAAGATTTTTATGTTCAAGTTTTGGAAACTTAAGATTTAGGAAAGTGAAAGATTAGGAAGGAGTTGAATTAAGAAAGAGTTGGATTTTGAAATTTAAGGAAAGATTTAAAGTTTAAGTTTAGGAAACTTATGGTTTAGGAAGGAATTGAATTAAGAAAGGTTTGGATTAGGAAGGGATTGGATTTGGTTTCTAAAAACAAAGGTTTGATTTTGTTTCCAAAAACGGAGGATTGGTTTGGTTTCTTAAAGGGAAGATAGGATTTGGCAAGGATTTGGAAAGGGAGATTCTAGAAACCCTAGATTTGGAAAATTATAGTTTTGACATAGAAAATAAGTTTTGGAAACATGTATAGTTTTGATGTAGAAAACAAGCGGTTTTGGAAACCTAGGTTTGGGGCAAAGTTCGAAGGCCATGTTTTTGGAAAGAAAATTAGGGTTTCCTAATCGTGGGTTCTAGGACTTGACTTGGGCTCCAAGGAAGGGGTTTTTGGAAAGTGCGTTTTTAGAAACGAAGGTTTTCTAGAAAGGAATCCTAGGGAGGAATTTCTAGAGGAAAGATTTTGAAAAGAAAGTTTTTGGAAAGAGTTTTTCTAGGAAGGTTTTTGATTGAAGATTGTTGAAGAGAGTTTTTGGAAAGATTTTTGGGGAACGTTTTTAGAAAGTGGATTTTGGGGAGAGGATTTTGGAAAGGAGTTGAAAAATGGAGTTTTGAAAAATAGATTTTGGAAGGGAGTTTTTGAAAACAATTTTCGAGAGGAGAGTTTTAGGAAAGTATGTTGAAAAAGAGATTTTTAGGAAGAGGGATTTTTTGAAAAGAGAGTTTTTAGAAGGTATAAAAACATCTCACTTTCCTAAAGCAATTCTAACCATAAGAGGGTTAGAACCACTTTAGGAAAGCAGTTTTGGAAAACAATAAGATTTGAAAATATGGACCATATTGGTCACTTTTAATGTAACACTTTCCTAAAGCAACCCTAGCCATGGAAAGGCTAGAATCACCCTAGAATTGTGATTTTGAAAACAAGTTTTTGAAAAAGAGATTTTGATGCAATTTTGAAAACAAGTTTGAAAACGGTTTTGAAAACGAGTTTGAAAACGAATTTTGGAAGATGCAAGACTATGATATGCACAATGCAATTTGGGGTCGTGAGCATACAAGGCTAAGGCTTCACCACATAATCAAGGGGGCCGGACCCACGTGGTCTCTAGTTAGACTAGAAGAAAGCCCCCGACACGGTGACTCTCCAATAGCCCAATCCTACACATGGACCGGGAATTCCCTTGTTTCAAGCACGCAAAGAAAGTGGGGGAAAGAGATGGGGGATTAAAATAGAGAAAACCCAAGTGGGTTAGGAGAGAGAAGAGAGAGGGGGGAAGTGCGAAAATTTAAATAGGGAGCCTACCGTATGTCTTGTTTATTTTGCGCGCCGTGCTGTCTTCGGTCTTCGGTCTTCGTCTTGATCTTCACCTTCAGTCTTCAAGAGTTGTCTTCAAGCTTTGGATTGCAGCTCCTCAAGTCTTCAAAGGATGGTTGAAGGCTAGTGTATGAGTGTATGGGGGTGTGTATGAGTGTAAAGGAGGCTAGGGTTTGTGTAGGGTGGATTGGGTTTGAAAAACCTAAGGAAACTAGGGTTTTTGGAGGTGCTCGAGCTCTGTATATCGAAATATATGATTCTTAGGTTAAGTTTTCAGACCCTTTTCACGTTGAATGAGGCTCTGTATTTATAGAGGTTAGACAAACCCGGCGCCTGTTGCAGTGGCGCTAGGGCAAAATTGCTCTTGGCGCCACTCCTAGTGGCGCCAGGCCAATTCTTGGCTTGGCGCCACTACTAGTGGTGCCAGCCACTTAGGAAACTTTATAAGTCGGCAAGCAACATATGTTTGACTAGATTTGGGCGCCTGTACTAGTGACTACCAAGCAACTTTTAGCCTGGCTTCACTAGGAGTGACTCCGGAAAGTCCGGGAATGATTTGGAAGAGCCGGGAATTACCCGGAAGGCCGGAAAGGAGCATGAACACTTAAAATAGTGTCCTAGAGGTATTTGATTTGAAAAGTGAGGACAAGATGTGTCGGAAAGGTTGACCGGGCCCTTAGGGGCAAAACGGTCAATCGGACTAGGAAGCTGCCGGGGCGAACTCGAATTGTCCCGGAAGAAGACTTGGGATCTGGAAACATTATTCAGAATGTTTCCGGAGGTTGCCGGTTTGATTCCCAGAGCCGGCGTTGTCGGAAAAGGAGACCGGCCCACTAGGGGTAAAACGGTCATTTTATACCGAGTTTGCCGGAACTGACTCGGAATGATCCGGAAAGGTAAAGGAAGGTTGAGAACACTATAAAGATTATTCTCAGGACATTACCGGTTTGATACCCAGAGCCGGTGTGGTCGAAGAAGGAGACCAACCCTCTAGGGGCAAAACGGTCATTTTGTACCAGGTTAGCCGGAACTGACTCGGAATGATCCGGAAAGGTAAAGGAAGGTTGAGAATACTATGAAAAGTATTCTCAGGACATTATTGGTTTGATACCCAGAGCCGGTGTGGTTCCCGGGACATTCGGATGCTTAGGGGCAAAATGGTCATCTTGACCGAAAAGTCTCAAAAAAGGTCCAAGGGACAGTTTGGTCATTTTTCACCAAAGTGGGTTAACAAACACTGGTGTTGACCTGGGTTTTGAGTGTTTCTGCCACTCCAACGGCGGTCGTCGTGACACAGGGGTTTGCTGCCAATTCCCTATATCGACCTATTTGTGAGTATTTCCACTACTCTAACGGTTTTGTGAGTAGTTTCGCTACTCGGACCGTCTCGAGGAATAAACTATCTCGAGAGAGGGATTGGAAAGGGGACTTACCGTCTCCGAAGAGACGTGCCTGGATTGGAACCGTCTCGCGGAATAAACTGTCTCGAGAGTGGGATTGGAAAGGGGTCTTACCATCTCCGAAGAGACGTGCCTGGGTTGGAACCGTCTCGAGGAATAAACTGTCTCGAGAGTGGGATTGCAAAGGGGTCTTACCGTCTCCGAAGAGACGTGCCTAAGTTGAAGCCATCTCGAGGAATAAACTGTCTCGAGAGTGGGATTGGAAAGGGGACTTATCGTCTCCGAAGAGACGTGCCTGAATTGGAACCATCTCGAGGAATAAACTGTCTTGAGAGTGGGGTTGGAAAGGGGTCTTACCGTCTCCGAAGAGACGTGCCTGGATTGGAACCGTCTCGAGGAATAAACTGTCTCGAGAGAAGGATTGGTATTGGAAAGGAAAGGACAATGCCTCTAAAGGCATTTTGGTCATTTTGCCTCTATTTGGGCCTGACAGGCCCGCGAAGCGATGGAAAGAGGGAATTTGGACATATAGAATTGGATTCGATAGGAATACGCCCACAATGATTTGAAAACAAGTCTGGACGGAGTGTAGACTGCCGAGCGGTCAAAAATGGGGTGCTTACAGACATGGCTTTAGACCAAGGAATATAATTAGGACCCTCCAGAGTGATAATAATTGGTTTAGATACCTCAGAATGGTCCATAATGTAGATGCAGGGGATAACATAAACCCAAGCAGGAGAGAACAACGGTTAAAAAGCATCCAAAGTAAGAGAAGCAGCAGGAATAGAGCAGAATTAGGTTAAACAAACTATAGAATCGGATTTAGAAGGCCTAAAATAGAGAGGGACTTGTTTGAACTGGTCAGAAAAGAGCCAAAAAGGGTCTGAACCGACTAAAAGAAACAAAAATCCAATTTTAATCAGTTCATATGGAATGCTAGCTGGCGGCGGACCGATGGCTTTGCCGCTGAGCATAACGTCAACTAGCGTTAGCAGCGCATCGCTAGGGTTGACATCAGATGGCGTCACAAGGTTGACGTTAGCTAACATCAACGCGTGACAGATGCGTGCGTGGCTGACACATGTGGGACACGTGGAGGCGCATGGTGACGTGTGAAAACTCCTGTTAGTGTGGTTGCACATGAATGTAACGTGCTGAACTTTGGGCATCGTGTGGGAGCACGTGCAAGGGTTTCTAGGGGTGTTTTTTGTATGGTTGGACTCAGATTTCTGAGACGAATCTGATGGTATGATTGGATTTCAATTCCAGGCAAAATTAATGTCGACAGCAACAAAAAAAGCATTTCGGAAACAATGAGTATGATGATTTTGGGGTAAATTAACGAGAATAGTAGAACAAATGGCAAACAGAATAGTAGTAAACTGTAGATTAAGGTTGTTGAAGCAAGATTTAGAGGTCACAAAAGTTTATAGCTCTGATACCATGTTAGAGAACCCATGAGCCTAACTCAACCCTAAAAATTAACTTGCAAGGCGAGAGTTGCCCAAGGATATATATAGAGAGAATGGCCTTTGTGTTCGGGCAATGTGGGACTTCTTCACTCACACCTAGAAGCCGTTTCTCTTGATTAGTTATTCTTTGACTTTTCCCCTTATTGGCTACCCACCATCGCAGCTAAGCTCAACATTTCAAGTGCCTACTTCAACTTATTAATGCTGTTATATTGGACTTCCTTGGCCCTATACCAATTTTGATAGGGAGTAAAGATTCTCGCACCAAACTAGAGGACTTCACCATTCCGCCAAAGTGGATTCCGTTTAAATCAACAGTCGTGTTTTGGCTCTTCGAGATTTTGCATATTTTCCATGGTGTTATGGTAGGGGACGACGAAAATGTTTTGGATACGTATCATATCAGAGGTAGGATTAAAGGCTATGACATCTTGGCCGTGAAAAGCTGTTTTGAGTTCAAACCGAAATGGTTTCAACTACTTGAAGAGCTTTATCAGAAACCCATTATATTGGTAGGTCTACTTTCGGCAATGGTGATTAATAGTGGTGATGATCGCGACAACGAGAATGCTACGTGAAGTGCAATAAAAGGGTTTCTTGATAAGCAGACCAAAGGATCAGTGGTGTACATTACCTTTGGAAGAAAGGCAAAACTAACTCAAGGAGAACTCACTGAGATAACTTTTGGACTAGAGTTGACTGGGTTACTGTTCTTTTGGGTACTAAGAAAATGTTCTAGCTCATCTGATACTGAGGAGATCGAGCCACCAAATGAGTTTGAGGAGAGAATTAAAGGACGAAGGGTGGTGTGGACGACTTGGGCACCTCAACCCAAGACACTGAGTCATAACTCAGTTGGTGGGTTTTTAACTCCCGGGGGTTGGGGTTCGGTGGTGGAGGGCATACAGTTTAAGAGAGCTTTTATACTGTCGACCTTCTTGGGGGACCAAGGCATAAATGCTAGGGTTTTAGAGGAGAAGAAGATGGAGTATTCGATTCCTAAAGATGAGCGAGAAGGATCAGTTACGAGGGACTCAATGGCTAAGTCACTGAGGTTGGTGATAATAGAGAAAGAGGGCCAAATCTACAGGGACAAGGTTAAGGAGATGAGCTTACATTTTGAGAGTACGTTGACATTTTATTGGGTTATCTTCAAAGTCACAGACAGCTCAAGGAGAAACTTAAAATGCCAGAATGAACAATTGTAGCTCATATAGTGTCCGGCCATGGCTTTATGTTTTTATGTGGGGTTGAGGTTTTTGTGCTTGATTGTTGGCATTTACACTTGGCCCAAAAGGCAACCCAAGAGGGGGGTAAATTGAGTTTTTTAAAAATTTAAAGCAATTAAGATTAATTAATTTTAATCTAATCAATAGAACAGTAATATAAGATATATACAATGTAATGTAAGCAATAATAAAATGAAAATAGAACACAAGAAAGCACAAAAAAAATTATCGAGGTTCAACCACAACTTATGGTCTACGTCCTCACCCTAAGATCCCCTTGAAGTCTTCTTTCACTATGAAATCTCCAAGCTGATTTTCAAAGTGCTCAGCTCACTTTTACACAAGAACTTCTTTCCAAGTTTTTTTAGCCACCAAGTGGTTTTGTCCAAGATCTACTTTAACTTACAAATGTTTGTCTTTTATAAAAGAACACTCTAACTCTCACTTACTAGTATATGAAAGATATCCAAATAAAATATAAATTCTCTATGAAAAGTATATGGGAATTAAATAGCTCACTAAATGCCAATCTGAAGACAAAGAGAATTTTCAGAGTTTGCATTTCAATCAATCAGTGAATGTTATGTCTCTTGTTCATAAATGCATTTGGAGGCTTGTATATAAGGCCCTAAACTGATTTCACCCATTGGAGGTAGTTGGAGGCTTATTTAATGCAAGTTCAGTTCAATATAACGTTTAGAAATATAGTCGTTAGTCCCCATGTGTCGACACTTGGCTTCATGTGTCGACACATCAAGCCTGCATTTTTCAAATTTTGTTCACTGTCTCCATATGTCAACATTTCAAGATCATGTGTCGATACATCACCCAGAAATCTTCATTCATGTCTTCCTTGTCCTGTTTAGCTTCAAATAATCTGGGGCTATTCAAGTGATCTTCTCTTTGAAGTATGATGTTCTTCAAACAAGATTTGTTCGTCGAGAATAGCATCAATTAAACTTTTGGATTGAAATTTTCTTTTGATGATCATATTTTATTTATTGCCGAGCTACCAAACTTCTTTTCATTAATTCCAAGCTTCTCTTCTTCATTGTCGAGTTCTTTCCATTTGCTGCTAACCTTCTTTTTATCCATGTCGAACTTTATACACATGATGTTGATCTCCTTTTTAGGATAACTTCATTGAGTCTTTAAAAGCTTGATGAAGTTTACTTTTGAGCACTCTCAATACACATCAACTTTATTGAATCTTCACAACCCTAATGAAGTCTTCTTTTGAATTCTTTATAGAGACTTTGCAATCATGATGAATTCTCTTTTTAAACACCTTCAATCTCTTCGAATTCAAGTCAACTTCATTGAGTCTTTCCACACTTGATTAAATCTTCTTTTGAACACCTTCAATCTCTTCGAATTCAAGTCATTTGTTTGAAGTTTGAATGGGCGTAATTGCTCTGTTTTGGTGCATGGCTCAAACTTGGAATTGTTGTGCATCCATTTTGATATGTATTAGATTTTAAGTCAAGCTTTAAGTCTAAATTATAATCCATATTAATCTGTACACTAATTAAATGCATTAGTAAACTAACACAAGGTTTAGTTATCATCAAAATCAAGGCGTAGAGTCAACAATCTCTCCCTTTTTGATGATGACAAAACATTTTCAAAAACCATCGATATAAGATAAAATGAAATAGATAGAATCAAATTTCTTACTAGAGAAAGCTCCCCCTTTGTTTTGCAACTGATGCTTCCAAGAAAAAATATCTTTTCTTTTGTATGATTAGCAAAAACAGATCTCAATTTTCGAAAAGAGTTTTTATCAGTCAATTCCAAAACAAGTTGAGGGAAATAATTGCTTTATCATGTTACTCCCCCTAAGAATATGCTTTACAAAGTTTCATATACTGTATCATGCAAATTTCATTATTTCAATCATTCATCAATTATTCATCATTCAACAACAATCAACATTCATCATTCATGTCATTAATCAACAATCATTCATCATGTCCATTCTTTTCCTGTTATTGTCATCCATTCATTTACTATTCTTCTCCCCCTTTTTGTCAATTTATCAAAAAGAGAAAGGAAAAAATTATAACAAAGACATATACAATAGCAAAAAAACTTATAACAAAATAATTTGTATAAATAGGGTAGCAAGAAAAACATTTAATCAACAAGGCATCAAGCTTTCATAATAACATTGTTATATTTCATTCCAAAAAGTATTACATTTGGTTAGACAATAGACATCCACAAAAAGTTACAAAAGATTATATAAATTCAATAAAAGACCAAATTTCAAAATATATAGATTAAGCCATAAAAGGTCAATATCCATAACCAAAATATGCAAAACAGGACAAACATATGTGTAACGAACCATAAGGTGATGACTGCGATGCAAAGAGAGTGTGTGGAAGTTTGGAAGGAGGTTAAGGAGAGGCTGAGGGAGAGGCGGATAGTTTAACTGGATTAGATGTAGTGTTGGAAGTACTAGGCCTGTATCTTGGTCTTAGACTATATCTCAGTCTTCCCAATGATTTAGAGACTAGTACAGGTGATGTGGCTTTCTTGGCTTTACCAGCTCTCTTTCTTTTACCATCAGATATGCTATCCTTAGGCTCGTCCTCTATTTCTTCTTCTGTGTCCATCTTTTCTGAACCTTCTTCTTGTTCCTCTTCTTCTTGGTTTTTTATTGGAGTAACATTTTCAGTTTTAGTTCTTTTTTTGCTTGCCCTTCTTCTTCACTGACTTCTTCTTCTTCTTCTTCTTCTTCTTCTTCTTCTTCTTCTTCCTTAACAGTGATCTTTTGAGCTTTCTTTAACTGATTCATATCTTTCTTAAGACTTTTTAACTATTTCAGCCCATTGTCAAGTTTCTGGTTCCTGTTATGAATTATATCCATTAGATTTCTCATGAATTCTTCAACATGAGTGGCCTCTATAGATTGTACTAAGGGTTTCCTAGGTCCAGAGACAAATGCTCTGTCATGGGGAATGCTATCAGTTGCAAATTTCGTAGATCTGAGAACCCATTGGCCATTCATTTTCTTATAACCCATCTTACTCAATGTATACTTGTTGTATTCATCACTATATGGGTCAGGTTTTCTGTAGTTCTCATCTGTCAGGTCCACTTGAAAGTACTTAAAAATCTTGGTAAGCAACATACCATAGGGTAGGTTTTTGGTGGATGTGGTGGAGGCATGGTACATGTTTGTGAGGAAGTAGTAGGGAGTATCAATTTTGGTATCTGTCAAAAAAGCCCATAGGAAGAACAGATCTTTTTCACTCACATACTCAAAACTTCCAACTTTAGGCAGAAAGATTTTGGAGACAAAGTAGTGGACCAACCTTAGTTCTATTGGTAGGTCATTAGCTACATGTCGGATGGTTTCAGGCATGTCTTGACCATAAAGGACCTGTAATTGCTCTTTTCTCATTATATTCTCAAAATACACTTCTCCATCATATCCAATTCTCATAATTTCATATAGAATGTACTTATTTAAAGTGATCTTTACTCCCTTCACATAACTTGTCAATTCCACACTTCCAACTTTCTTCAATAGATTGGGGTAGAAATGCATAACCAATTCAGGGTATACATTCTCTGGAATCGAAGTGTAGGGTTTTCATCCTAGGTTAGTGAGGGTGTGAGGAAATTCAAAGTTCTCATTCTCAAAATACTAAAAGTTAATCCATCGTCCAACCAAAATTTTACAGAGAGAGAAAGTGTTTAAAAACTTTTCTTGAGCCATTGCGTCTCTAAAGTGTACAATTTCCCAATCAGTGTGGTCTGATGAAATTCCTTCAACTGATTCTTGAGTCGGTGTAACAACCTTTTTTCGTTTCTAACTTGTTGTAGAAGACCTCTTAGGGTTTTGTTGCATCTGATCAATTTTGGAAGCCATTTTGATAGTCTAAAGCTTTAAGAGAGATAAAGAGATTTGGGGATAAACGGTTAGGATTTGAGTGAGAAATTGGAAAGGGATTGATTAGGGTTTCTAAAGTGATTGGAAGAGAGATTTGTGATTATTGGTTGGTGACGGTTTGGTCTGGTAAACAAAGGGAGCGAAATAGATATAGAGAGGGAGAAGGAAAGTTTGAATATTTGAAAAGTGGGTTGTTTTAAAATATATAGGCCCGACTCATGTGTCGACACATGTGTGTCAACAAATTATTTTGAGTCTATTGTCATGATGTGTCGACACTTGAAAAATGGTGTGTCGACACATGCAACCAGACTGGGTCATATTGAGTGTAAGTGAATTCAGGAGACGATTTTTCAATTGGGAGAGAAAATGTGTTCTATTAAGAGCATGAAATGAATTTTAAGAACTAGAAATGCAGCTTATATAATCAATCAATACATTTGTTCATAACTAAAACACAAATAGTATGAAAATTACACAATTTTAATTGAAGATCAAAACATAGGATCACTCATTTCCAATTCTCTTCTTATCATATAAAACTTATCTTCACTTAAGGGTTTTGTAAAAATATCAGCGAATTGCATGTTTGTACTTATAAAACCAAGTTCAATATCCCCTTTTTGTACTTGATCTCATATGAAATAATATCTAATCTCAATGTGCTTTGTGCGAGAGTGTTGAATAGGATTTTTAGTCAAGTTTATAGCACTAGTATTATCACATCTAATGAGTATATGAGCAAATGAGATACCATAATTTTTCAATTGTTGTTTAATCCATAACACTTGAGCACAACAACTACCAGCTGCTACATATTCAGCCTCAGCTGTGGAGAGAACAACTGAATTTTGTTTCTTGCTACATCAAGACACAATCATGTTGCCTAAAAGTTGGCAAGAGCCACTTGTGCTCTTCCTATCAACTCTACTCCCCGCATAGTCAGCGTCGGTGTAAGTAATCAAATTAAAGCATGTACCTTTTGGATACTATAATCCAAGGTTAGGTGTGTGCTTGAGATAATAAAATATTCTTTTCATGACAATCACATGAGATTCTTTAGGATTTGATTGAAATCAAGCATACAAGCAAACACTAAACATTATATCTGGCCTACTAGTAGTTAGATATAATAAAGAGTCTATCATGCTTCTATAAAGCTTAGTATTTACTGATTTACCTTTCTCATCGCTATCCAATTTTGTTGTAGTACTTATTAGAGTACTTATAGGCTTTGCATCTTCCATGCCAAACTTTTTGATCAAGTCCTTGATGTAATTGGCTTGGTTGATAAAGATGCCTTCCTTTAGTTGCTGGACTTAAAGACCGAGGAAGTAATTAAATTCGCTCATCATACTCATTTCGAATTCTCCCTGTATACACTTAGCAAATTCCTTGCAAAGCGACTCATTAGTAGCACCAAATATAATATCATCCACATATATTTGTACTAAAAGCATATCAGTGTTTTTGATCTTGATAAAAGAAGTGGTATCTATTTTTTCACTAGAAAATCCTTTTTCAATCAAAAACTTGGTCAATATTTCATACCAAGCCCTTGGGGCTTGCTTCAAACCATATAATGCATTTATTAATTTGAAAACATGGTTAGGAAATTTTGAATCCTCAAATATGGGGGGTTGCTCAATATATACTTCTTTAGTAATAAAACTATTTAGAAATGTACTTTTAACATTCATTTGATAAAGTTTGAAATCTTTAAAGCATGAGGATGCAAGTAACAACCTAATGGGCTCTAATCTAGCTACCGAAGTATATGTTTTATCAAAATCAATGCCTTCTTCTTGACTATACCCTTGAGCAATAAGTCTTCCCTTGTTCCTTACTACAACTCCAGATTTATCCATTTTATTTCCAAAAACCCATTTAGTTCCAATGACTGGATGATCAGTAGGCCTAGGAACAAGATGTCACACCTCATTCCTTTCAAATTGGTTCAATTCTTCTTATATAGCATTAATCCAAAACTCGTCATTTTCAGTATCATTAAAACACTTAGGTTTTATTTGTGACAAGAAAGTAAGATAATTACACATATTTCTAAGAGGGATCGAGTTTTTACTCATTGTGAAGGATCATCTAGGATTTGTTTCGTTGGATGGTTATGCACAAACTTTCACTCCTTAGGTAGACCTTTATTGATCTTTCGTTGGCTTGTAGAGGCTTCTTGCACTTCTTTCTTCTTTTGTGGTTCTTCGATTAAGCTTGGTTGAATATCCAGTCTTTCCATGTTTTGCTCTACCTCATCTATATCATCACTTACAACATTTCTAGAAAGAGAGTTATGTTCATCAAAAGTGACATAGACTGATTCTTCAACCACTAAAGTCCTCTTATTAAAGACTCTATAAGCTTTGTTATGTGTTAAATATCCAAGAAATACACCCTCGTTAGATTTTGCATCAAACTTGCCAAGGTTGTCTTTATTGTTATTTAACACAAAAAATTTACATCCAAAGGCTCTAAAGTATGAGACATTTGGTTTCTTATCTTTCCAAAGCTCATAAGGGGTTTTGTTTAAAAAATTTTCAAATAAGATTCGATTTAAAACATAACAAGCTGTGTTGATAGTTTCAGCCCAAAAATACTTTGGTAAACCATTTTCACAAAGCATGGTTCTGCCCATTTCTTCCAAAATTCTATTTTTTCTCTCAACAACTTCATTTTGTTGAGGTATTTTAAGGGCTGAAAAGTTGTGGTCAAAACCATTTTCATCACAAAATGCTTCAAAGGGTTTGCAATTAAATTCCCCTCTATGATCAGTCCTTATAGAAGTGATTGAAAAACCTTTCTCATTTTGAACATTTTTTATGAAATTTTGTGAAGAAAACAATTGCCTCATCCTTGTGAGCTAAGAAGAATGTCCATGTAAATCTAGAGTAGTCATCAACAATAACAAGTGCATATTGTTTCCCATCAAGACTTAAAGTCCTAGTTGGTCCAAATAAGTCCATACACAATAGTTGTAGTTGTCTAAAAGTGGTTGTTGAGTCAAGGTTGATCCTTGTTGACTCAAGGTTAATTCCCATGTTGATTTTGATGATAACTAAACCTTGTGTTATGTTACTAATGCATCTACTTAGTGTGCAGATTAACAAAGGTCATAACTAAGACTTATAGTTGAATCTTAAGTCTAATACATGTCAAAAAGAATGCACAACAAGTTCAAGAAGCAAGCAATGAATTCAAAGGGCTATGCAATGAACCAAACTGGAAAAAGATACCTATCTCTACTTTAAGAAAATGTCTTACATTCGAAGAGATTAAAGGTGTTCAATTAAAACTTCTTTCAAGTGTGCATAGTTTCAATGAAGACTGATTTGCACCAGACTAAAGACTTTATCAGAATTTGCGAAGATCAGTTGAAGAGGTGTAATGCTCAGTTGAAGATGTATTGGTTGTTGAAGAATTTGGAAAATGCTCAAGAGATGACTTCATCTGGTATACTAAAGACCAATTCAAGACAATGTGATTGAAGTTGTTGAGAAGATGGCTCACAATGAATATCTGATCTCTACATGGAATCCAAGTGAAGTATTCTTCTACAATGTAAAGGATCAATGAAGATTAGATGTGTGAATAGATTTCATCAAGTCTGCAATGGTCTAAGTGAAGTGATCTTTAATGAAGAATGAAGAATTGCTATCAAAGAGAAAAAATCAGATTTGAATCATTGTGAAGTTTCACGCGATTGAGGTAGATTGGCATTGAAGAAGATATCTTACAATGATAGAAGGAGCTTTGCAAATGAAGAAGAAACGTTCAACTTTGATCAAATGAAGCTTTGACAGTTTGAGATTCAAGAAGAAGATCAACATCCAATGATTGATTCAATCCAAAATTGAATAGACGTTAACTCTGATGAGTTAGGAAGATTTGATTGATCATCATACCCCAAAGACATACTCCTTGAAGTTCTTATACCAGTGCTTTGATAAGCTTGATCAATAGAAATCTGAAAGCTGAATTCTGGGCAATGAGGGGACTCATGGAAATGAAGAGTCGCCTCCTGATCACAGACGTAAAAGGTCTGAAGACAAATTGGGCAATGAGGGGACTCATGGAAATGAGGAGTCGCCTCCTGATCACAGACGCAAAAAGGCCTGGAGACAAATTGAACAAAGAGGGGACTCATGGAAATGAGGTGTCGCCTCTTGCACATAGAAGCAAAAAGCCTGGAGACCAAGTAGGCAATAAGTGGACACATTGTAATGAAGTGTCGCCTCATGGAGACAGACGCCAAGGCTTGAAGATAAGATGATCAATGAGCAGACACATGAAGATGAAGTGTCGCCTCCTGGTAGCAGAAGCAAAAGGCTTGAAATTTAAATGATCAATGAGTGGACACCTAAAGCAGAAGTGTCACCTCATGACAGCAGAAGCCTAATATGAAGAAGACAGATGAACAAGGAGTCGCCTCATCAACATGAACAGGGGACTCATGAACTCAGTGAACATTGTCTGGTAAATGCAGAAGCAGGAAGTGTCGACACCACAAAAAATGGAGCGACTCCCTCTGTTATAACGGCTATTTTTCTTAACTTTATAACAGACTAGACACGCATTAATGATATCCAACCACCTCCAATGGATGGAATGAATGCAAGGGTATATATACTAGCCTCCAAATGCATTTATACACAAGAATCAAGAGGAAGAAACAACAAGAGACAAGAATCACTGATCTACCTGATATTCCTTAACATTCTTCCTGTTTTGTTCTTGTGAGCTTTGATTGTAAATCTACTCTTGCTAGAGAGATTGTTTGTGAGTTGTATACTCCTATACACTTGTAATTGAGAGTTTGAGAGTTCTCTTGTGTAAAGCAAAACTCTTGTAAAGTTTGAGTGGAGCTTGAACAAAACCACTTGGGAATTGAAGAGCTCGGTGAAGAGTTCTTTGTAGAGTGAGCTGAGCACTTTGTCAATCAGCAGCCCATTTTGTAATAGTTGATTACATAGTGGAAGAAGGCTTCAAGGAGGTCTTGGGGTGAGGACGTAGACCGTGGTTTGTGGTTGAACCTCGGTAAATCTGTGTCTCTCTTCTATTGCTCTGTTTTCTTCTCTTCTATTGATGACATTACTTTGCACATAGATTGACCATTGCTATATTGTTTAGATTAATCTTAATTAATCATAACTTGTATTAATATTCAAAAAACTCAATTCACCCCCCCTCTTGGGTTGCCTATTGGACCAACAGTGGTCAACATGTTCAAAGATTTAAATGAAATTCGAGTTTGTTTTCCCAATTGACAAGCATCACAAACTCTATCCTTGTCAAATTTTATTTTTGGAAGTCTTTTGACCAAATCATTTTTAGAAACCTTTGAAAGTATGCTCATACTAATGTGACCAAGTCTTCTATGCCACAACTAACTTTCATCACTATTCATAGTGGCAAGGCATTCAACTTTGCAAGAAGATAAGTCATTTGGATCAAAAATGTATATATTGCCTTGTCTATGTCCAGTGAGAATAGTCTTGTTACTATTGATATCAATCACATCACATTTAGAGAATTTAAAAACAACCTTGCATCCTTTGTCATAAAGTTGACTAATGCTCAAAAGATTGTGCTTGAGCCCTTTAACAAACAAGACATTTCCGATAGAGGTAAAAGTGTTCTTATCAACACTACCTATACTGATGATCTTCCCCTTGTTATTATATCCAAATGTGACAAGTTCTTCATCTTTTGGCAAGAGAGATGTGAATTGTGTTTTATCTCCCGTCATATGCCTCAAGCATCCACTATCTAAGTACCAATGGTCTTTCTCATATTTCACTTGAAAATACACCTACAAAAGAGTTTATTTGATTTTAGGTACTCAAACCATCTTGGATCCTTTGGGGTTAGTCCTTAATGGCCTTCTAAGGACCCATACATTGTTAAGAGCAATCGATTTTTGCATAGCATAACATCTAATAGCAATGTGTCATAGTTTATGACAATAAAAGCATGAAATTTGTGGTTTTTCAATAGAAGAAACAAATCTGCCTTTTGAAAATTTTCTTCTCTTAAAGAGATCAAAACCAAGTCCAACTTTGTCTAGTGAGCACTTTTGTTTTCGTAAGATAGCATCTATTTTTTTTTTTTTTCCATTTACACATCTAAAAAGTGTTGTTTCCAAATGTTTAACTTTATCAATTAAAATTTGGTTTTCCTTTGAAGAATCCTTTGGTAAAAGGTTTTTCTTAATCTTTTCTTTCAAAACACAAACTTCATTTTTTTAATACTTCATTTTTTTTTTTGCAAGTCCTCATTTTCCTTGGTAAGAGGAGAAACCATCTTTTTGAGAAGTCTATTTTTTATTCCCATCTTTTTGAATTCGAAAAGTAAATCATCGAATGCATCTTGTAGTTCATTGAAAGTAAATTGAGATGGGTTTGAATTTGATACCTCATTGTCTTTCTCATGAGTTATGAGACAAAGATTAGCCACCTCTTGAGGTTCGACTTTTTCTTCGGAGCCAAATTCTTCATCGTCACTCTATGTCATAGTTGCCATTTCCCTCTTCCCTTAGTTTTTATTTCCTTTCTTTTTGAGCGGGGGGCATTTAGCCTTGATATGACCGGGCTTTTTACATTCATAGCATATAATGGTTGATTCTTTGCTAGAATCTTCTTTGGCTTCATACTTTTTTCCACCTTTCTATTTCTTCTTCATGAACCTCTTGAATTTTCGTGTGATAAGAGTAATGTCTTTATCATCATTCTCATCACTTGTCGATTCTTCTTCTTGGCTGGTAGACTTGAATGCTACCATCCTCCTTTTCTTTTCTTCACCATCTTGGGCATATTGCTTTTGAGTTAATTCGGACGTCATGAGGGAGCCTAAGAGTTCTTCTAGAGGCAATGTGTTGAGGTCCTTTGCTTCTTGAATTATTGTGACCTTAGCTTCCCAAGTCTTTGACAGTGACCTTAAGATCTTTCTTACCTGCTCATTGTTAGGATACACCTTTTCAAGAGATTGAAAACCATTAATAATATCGGTAAACCTTGTGAACATTTCGGTAATAGACTCATTCATTTTCATTTTAAACAATTCATAACTATGCACTAAGATATTGATTTTAGATTCCTTAACTTGATTAGTACCTTCATGCGTTACCTCTAGTCTATCCCATAGTTCTTTAGCTAATTCACAAGTAAATATGCAATTGAATTCTTTAGGATTAAGTGCACAATACAAAATATTCATGGCTTTGGCATTAGATTGCAACATTTTCAAATCATCCTCATCCCATTCGGATTCGGGCTTAGGGATATTAATCCTTTCTACTCTTTTCGTAGGGGTTTTGGAACCATTCGCTATAATTCTCCATAATTCATAATCTACCGATTGAATATAAATTCTCATTCTATTTTTTTCAATAGTTGTAATTGGTGCTATTAAACATAAGTAGTCTTTTAGTGGATTGACCCTCACTGAGAGAGCTTCTGAAGTTGGTTGTCATGAATCTATTCCTAGAATGTTCAGCCTAAAATAAGAATACAAGCTCTAATACCAATTGTTGGCCCAAAAGGCAACGCACGAGGGGGGTGAATTGGGTTTTTTAAAAATTTAAAGCAATTAAGATTAATTAATTTTAATCTAAGCAACGGAACAGTAATATAAGATTATGCAATGTAATGTAAGCAATAATGAAATGAAAACAGAGCACAAGAAAGCATACCAAGAATTATTGAGGTACAACCATAACTTGTGGTCTACGTCCTCACCCCAAGATCCCCTTAAAGTCTTCTTTCACTATGCAATCTCCAATTATAAAGAAAGTACATGCTGATTTCCAAAGTGCTCAGCTCACTTTTACAAAAGAACTTCTTCCCAAGTTGTTTCACCCACCAAGTGGTTTTGTCCAAGATCCACTTCAACTTACAAATGTTTTTCTTTTACAAGAGAACACTCAAACTCTCACTTATAAGTATATGAAAGATATCCAATTGAATAACTCACTAAATGTCAACTTGAAGATAAAAAGAATTTTCAGCTTTATCAATCAGTGAATGTTATGTATCTTGTTCATAAATGCATTTGAAGGCTTGTATATAAGGCCCTGAACTGATTTCAGCCGTTGGAGGTAGTTGGATGCTCATTTAATTCGAGTTTAGTTCAACATAACGTTTAAAAATATAGCCGTTAGTTCCCATGTGTCGACATTTGGCTTCATGTGTCGACACATCAAGCCTGCATTTTTCAGATTTTGTCCACTGTCTCCATCTGTCGACACATCGAGATCATGTGTCAACACATCACCTAGAAATCTTTATTCATGTCTTTTTTGTCCAGTTTAGCTTCAAATAATCTGGGGATGTTCAAGAGATCTTCTCTTTGGGTATGATATTCTTCAAACAAGAAATATTCATTGAGAATAGCATCAATTCAACGTTTGAATTGAAATTTTCTTTTGATGATCATATTTTATTTATTTCCAGAGCTGCCAAACTTCTTTTCATTAATGTCAAGCTTCTCTTCTTCATTGCCGAGCTCTTTCCATTTGCTGCTAACCTTCTTTTTATCCATGTCGAGCTTCATATACATTATGTCGATCTCCTTTTCAGGATAACTTTATTGAGTCTTTAGAAGCTTAATGAAGTCTATTTTTGAGCACTCTCAATACACATCAACTTTATTGAATATTCATAGCCCTGATGAAGTCTTATTTTGAATTCTTTATAGAGACTTTGCAATCATGATGAATTCTCTTTTTGAACACCTTCAATCTTTTCAAATTCAAGTTAACTTCTTCGAGTCTTTGTACACTTAATGAAATCTTCTTTTGAATACCTTCAATCTCTTCGAATTCAAGTTATTTGTTTGAAGTTTGAATGGGTGCAATTGCTCTGTTTTGGTGCATAACTCAAACTTGGAATTGTTGTGCATCCATTTTGATATGTATTAGACTTTAAGTCAAGTTTTAAGTCTAAATTATAATCCTTATTAATCTACACACTAATTAAATGTCTTAGTAAACTAACACAATATTTAGTTATTATCAAAATTAAGGCGTAGATCAACATTTACCAATGATGCAATTAGGTTTTTATGTTCATACGAAGCATTTAAACTTCATATATTATATGAATGATAATGACTAAACAATGTGAAATTTATTTTTATTTATTCATTTCTTTTTAATTTTCCTTGCAAATTAAAAAAATAAATATAGAGTGTTAAGGAGCCAATTGAAAGCTATAGAGTTATTAGCACATAATTAGCCATGACTTTGTGCATCACCATGTTCTTGTCATTTGCAGCTGAACTTGTTTGATCTGAACTACGCATCTGGATAATAGAACTGGAGATATAATAGAAGAATGAGATATATCTCTATATTTGTAGGTCTCACCAAACAATTGACTGCACGAATAATTCGTGGACTTCACGCTCCCAAACTCAACCACGGTTGGTGTTTCAAAACTCTGTTTGAGAACTCTCCATCTCCTCCAACAATGGACTCCATGGCTGAACCTAGCATGCTTCACATGTTGTGTAATTCCCTTTGGCTAGCTTTTGGTCAAAATCCCATTTTGAGAGCTTCCCGAGCTCATTGCTCAAAGGGGTCACAAGGTATGCAAGCCCTTTAATTTTTTAGCAACTTCAATTTTTGAAGTTCTTAGTAACTTTAATTAAATTGAAGAAAATAAATTGATGTTGAATTTGTTAGCAACTTTATTTCTTTTTATTTGTGTTACGTGTTTTTAGAGTTGGCATATTCCGTAAACAACAACACTTTGGTTGTAATTAAGATTCAAGTTGTATTTGGGCCAAGTTAGATAAGCTTCAAATTGGTGTTGTCAAAGTACAAGCTGCTAAAATATGCACAGCTAAAATTTTAAATATAATATCTCTTAAATTAGAAGTGCTACCAAGGTTCATAATATATCAATTTCGTATAACTTTTCGAAATCTACGCACTTATATCTATTAGGCATTCGAAGAGTTGGAGCGTTGAAACGCATGAGCAAAGTTTCAGAAATATGAGCCAAAACTCTATATCTTTATGGAAAACTTTCTTAGTGCGAGATAGACATGGTCCAAGACTTTACAAACACTTTACACATTAGATAAAGGCTTTGAAGACTTCATACCAAACACATACATAGATATAGATCATATAGCTATTCAAAGAGCTTCAATCTTATTGGAGTATTCTTTCTGGTCAACAATAACTTCCTACAATTGTTGTGGATCAATAGGTTGGATTGTAAGTTTATTCTTATAATAGTTCATTAGTTATAATGTTCAGTACTTAGAGGCTGTGTATGGTCCCATATTGTTTTCCTTGGTTTAGCGTTTTCACGCTAAAATAATGTATGTCCTGTCTCATTTCTTTATCGCTTTAAAATTGCATACAGTATTAACATGCCTGAATATTGATATGTCATTATAGTTAGATAATTAAAATAATTAATAATTATAGGCAAATGTACAGTCCCAAATATTTTCAATTTGTATTTAGTGGTGGTCATAAATGTCGCAATACAAGAAATAGTAATATGTTTTTCCCTAGCACTTATGACGTGCTTTGAAGTGACAAAAATAGCTTTTGTGGCACTTATTCTTGTCATGAACAACTCTAGTGCCATTCATAGATCCCTCGTATAGGCTAAATAGTGGCATTTTGCAAGTGTGAACTTGTGGCACTTGCAAGTGTCACTAAATAGTCAATAGTGACACCTACGATCCCATCAGTTGACGCATTAGGTGACAATTGAAAGTTTCACCGAAACTCCATTATTGATTAGACTATCTTCAATTTAAAACTTTTAAATTCACTTTTATTTTGACATCTTTTTTAAATCTAAAATTTATGGGTGTCGCATTTTCACATTGTTACTTTAACTTACCTGACCTTTATTTGCACTATTCATCGTTTAAATCACTATTTTTTTATATAAAAAAATTTAAAAAAATCACATATTGTGGTTCTATTTTATTTAAAATGTAATTATTTATTACTATTTTTAATCTAAATTGTAATTATTTATCACATATTTAATTAAAATTAAATTATTTAATATTTATTAACTAAATCATCTACCCATAAAATTGCAAATTAAATTACATTAATTTGGTAGAGATAAATTGATTAAATCTTAAATTTACAAAAAAAAATTCAAAATGAAAAGGTGGAGAAGTAATATTAAAAAAAGAATTTATTGATTATGTAGATTAAAATAATTATAGTATAAATAAATAATCAATAAAATAAAAATAAATTTATTAATTTCATATATAAATCATAATTTCAAGATAAATAAAAGCAAGTTAAATAAAAATAATTTATTTATTCCACATATAGACAAATCTCAAATTAAATAAATATTTAATAAAATAAAAAATATTAATGAATTAATTAAAAATTAAAATTAAAAATTTATTAAAATAATATTTAAATATTAAATAATGCATTATTTAGGCTTAAAATAATAATTAGTACGAGGGTCTCACATAATTAGTGTTTTGACATACATGAATAGTGAAATGAAGGGGTCTTTAAAATTTTTGAAAAACCTTCAAATTTGAAGGTTGCAAATGAAGGCCACCTTTATTTTTTAAAATTTTTTAAAAAATAAAAATTGATTGGAGAAAGAAATTTAGAACCCACCTTCAAATTTAAAGATTTGAAGGTGGGTTGGTGATGCTTTTATATAGGCATGGCATCCTTGGCATTTTTGAAAAATATCACGTGTAAAAAACACCCCAAATTGGCTATATATACTTTTGAGTGGTACTATAAATAAACTTTTTTCTTACATATTTTTCTAACCGGCTAAAGTGGCAGCGTTGACATGAACACTAGTAGGCATAATGACATAGTTAAAGAAATTTAGATAAGGAAATATGAGTTCTACAAAGAAAAAGAACTTTAGATTTTACCTTTCAGAGTGCAAACCCAAAATGGGAACTCTAGCTTCTCTCCTTTCTCTTTAGAATTTCTCATTCATGATCCTGTAAAAGGAAAAAGAAAAAAAAAAGAAAAATCACACTTCATTGGTGGACACTACCGAATCAACGGTTTTGGGGGTTAAATCCTATGAATCAAGTAGAGGAGGTTTTGTTCGGTGAAGAAATCACCCTTTGACATAATCTATCTTAAAGGTATGATGTATGTGTAGGTATGCATATGCAGATATATATACATATATATATGTATATATACACATGTATATATATAAATTTGTTTGTCTTTCGAGAAGAATGAATTACCAAGTAAGATCTAAGTATCCGTTAGTTAATAAATGGTATCAAATTATATAGATACATATGACAATGAGGGGATGATATATATATAAATAAGGCGAGAATGGAAATTTTGTGCGGGTTAAGACTATCAGAGAATGAGGAAAGAGATTCCATATAGAGGTCTCCCACATTAGCCGATAAGAAAAATGGATGAGAAAAAATTTTATGTAAAGCATTTTTCTATGCTTTTTGGCGACAACTTTAACTGCCATTGAACTTTAATTATACGATGCCGGTAGGCGGTTACATGCTTATATATAGAGGTGCACAAAGAAATCGAAAAACTCGAAAACTGAACTAACTCGACTTCAATGGGTTGGTTTGGGCGGCTCAGTCAAAGGTTTGATTCAATTTTGAATCTAAATTTTGAGTCTAAAAAATAGCTAATTTAGACCCAAAACCGAATTGAAAATCGCATCAAGAACCGAACTGACCCAATTCTAGAACCGAACAAAGGCTCGATCTATTTATGCAATAAAAGTTTGTATGCATTGCATATATGTCTTTAAACTATTGTTATTTATACTTTATTATTTCTAATATGTGTTTACATAGTGTTATTTAATTATTTCAAAAAAATTAAGAATACAAGATTATTTTTATTTTTTTGTTCTTAAATAAAGAAACTATATTTCACATTAAAAAAAAGTGAAACTGACCCGACCAAGACCTGAACTTAGCCAAGGCATGGAATTGAAACGAACCAACCCGAATCGACTAGGGTTGGTTCGGTTCAGTTTCATGAGTGAATATGATTAGTTTGATTCTGAGTTCAAAATTTTGAAACCGATCAAGATTAAATAGGTTCTAGATTTAGCATGAACCCAACCCATGTACATCCATACTTATATATGCCTATATATACACTCTTTGCCAACATCAAAATTCAAACCTTTCAATAGAAACCTATCTTACCAGTGGGTTGTGGCTCTATGAGGATGAAAGATATTGTGGATGAGAAGGACAACACGTCACTAAAAATCAATGAGTAGCTAAGCATGCAAAACAAAGGGGGATTTGCTAGGGACAGTCGACCGTCCCTCACTCCCTAGCTAATGTGCTCGACATTAACTGAAATTTACTCAGCTAGCATTTCTCAAACAATGGGCACACTTAGCAGTGGGTGAGCCCTAACTAATGTGGAACACATCAACTGCGAAGTGCGGGACAGTCGCGACTCATTTAGCAGTGAGTAGCCTCCAGTTAATATAGAGCATATCAGTTAGGAAGTGAGGAACAGCCGCGATTGTTCCTAATATTTTTCAAATAAAGAGCTCACTCAGCAGTGAATGAGCCCCAAATAATATAGAGCACATAACCTAAGGAGTGAGGGACAGTCGCGACATTTCTCAAACAAAGGATGTGTGATTTACGTAGCACTCGTGTCGAAGTAATACTAAGCCAAGCAAAACTCATTCAATTGGCTCTTATATATATTAGAGCTTTCCGGCCGCATTTTTTCACCGCTATTTTTTCAATTAGTCTTTCTTTTCTAGTAGTATCCCATCCACAAATTGAAAAAAATGTTAGTACATAATTCTCCGTTTTTAATATATTGTTCTTACTTCTAAATCCAACTGAAAGTAGTTGAGGCCGTACTAAATTCTGTAGCACTTTGCTATTGGTACGTTAGATATGGAAATCTGTGCGTTTTGGCATATTATTTTGATTTATTACAATAAAGTTACATATTATAAAAAAAAAGACATGTGCATTTATGTATAAAATTTAATATAAATAAAATGACATTACCCATATCAAATATATTTAACATTCAACCATTTATTATAACAAAATTATATTATCCAACACAAACTTACGTCAGATAAATAAACTTAAGGATATATATGTTGTCTAGTATATCCAGCACAAGTTCGTTATGCATATTTGTTAAACTTTGTATGTTTAACTATAAATTTATTATTCTTATATTTAATATAATTATCTGAATATTAATTTACAAATGTTATTTACTTAAAATTTTGGAAGTGATTTGTTAATTTTTTGAATTGTATACTTTAGTCTTTAGAGATATTCAAACTTCTTCAAATAATTAATGCGAAAACATTTCGTAGAGAGAAATGGAAAGATGGTATACAAAAGTTGTTGACAAGAAAAGCAAGAGAGAGAAAGTAATAAATTGAGAATTCTTAATCTCATAAATGTCTGACTCGGACAGAGAAAAGCTTGAGAAAGACTATTCAAAGGGCAACAACGCAATGTGACAAGTTATAACGAAGGATAATGTTATATAAGTAAAAAATCTAAATATAATTTATGTATAAATTCATACTATTGAAACAGAATTTTTTATTTTAAAATAAAATGTTCATCATACCAAAAGTAAGCAGGATTTTCATTGAAACATATCAATGGCCTATGTGTTCAATTTTGTTGGGAGTATAGAACGCCTCGGCTTTTACTGGTTAATAAGAAACCGTATTGATAATCATGCAAATGAGGGAGCCTTACCAAACTTATTAATGCAGTACCACAACCTCTTTTATAGGAGATAAAAAAAGAGTATAAAATGCTAGCATTAGTTATAGCTATGCAATAATCGCCAACAAATGCTTGCTACATTAATATGGGCTCATCACCTAATGTGGGCTCATCACCTAATTGTGAGTCTTTGTTGATGTGGTTAACATTAGTCCATGACTATTATTTCACAATCACTGTTGATACTAGCAGCTCTAAAAAAAAAAAAATCGCCATGTGGTACTGAAAAAATTGCCAAATGGCACTAAGCAGTACTCATCTATAAAAGTATGCTATGTACTGGTTAATACAAAATGGTACTGATATTTATGCAAATGACAGAGCCTTGCTTAAATTATTAATGCCATACCAACAGCCTCGTCCAGGGGTGAAAAAAAAAATAGTTGCAAAATGATACTAAGCAGTACACATCCATAAAAATATGTTATGTACTAATATGAAAAGGAAAAAATTATTGCCTGCTCTTAAAGTATTGTCAAATAGTGTTTTATCTCACAGTGAAACTCATCACTTTTTAAAATAAGTGTACTCTATTTTTATGTCAGAGGTGAGACACCACTTAATAATGTTTCAATATCACTAAATAATTTCTCTATAAAAAGGTCACGGTACTCATGCAAGCGACAGAGCCTTGTCTAAATTATTAATGCGGTACCACAGCATCATGTCTGGACGAAAAAAAAGAGGTGGCGAAATGGTACTAAGCCGTACACACTCATAAAAGTTTGTCACTTCAATCACAACGGAAAACTTGACGGCAAGTTTAATAAAAAAAGTGCTAACTGTTAATTTTTAACAGAAAATAATTATATAAAAAATTTTATTAAAATAATATGACGATTGTATTTTTATAATTAGGAGCCAAATTATTTATTATAAGTGAGTTGTTCTTATCTAACTATATTACTTTGTATAAAATTTATATATAATTTTTTTAATTGTATAATAGCGTATGATTTTTCTTATTGCATAATATTACTATTTGACTGAGAAGCAGTCAGCTTTATACATATAGCACTTGCATGAAGCAAAGTTGTCCACTGAGACTGATATGTAGCTATCAGGTTAGGCTACAGTGTGCTTGATATTCATGGATGAAAATGAAAGGGAAGGAAGGAAGAAATAAGAGGAAAGAGTTAAAAAAAAAAAAAATTTGGGTTTCTTTATCTGTTTAATTTTTTAAAAAAAATTAAAAATAAAAAATTAATTTTTATACTATAAATCAAATAAGAAAAGAGTATAGTGCTATTCTTTTTTCTTCTCTTCTCTAATATTAAATATACCCTTAGTCTTTCACAAAGTGACACCTTATGTAATGACTACCCCATTCCCATGAAAATTATTGCAAAATTATTGTTTCGTTAATAGGTTTTTGAAATAGAACAATGATATGGGCTTCCATCAGGGGTTCGGACTTAAGTCCACGTTCCTATTTAACACTTGCATTAGGTTAAGAGTTCGTTTTACATCGGATGAGTCTTTAGGTGTATATGTGCGTATATACTTATACTTAAGTTTTTGTTTTAACGGGTTGTCAAGTGATTAGTTAAAAATTTAAAAAATAATAAGTAATTAAAAAAAACAAAAGTTACTTTTCTGTATAAAATTTTTATTTATGAATAGAAGTATTAAAAAGAAATATTTTCTTGAGCGGTGATAACGTACACTTGACCATAGCATTTTTCTATATCCTTTATGGTGTTCTTTTCATTTGTTCAGACTTTATCATTGATCCATTATTACTCATGAAAGGCCAACCCACTTGTGCCATCGATCTTGAAACAAAGATCGGATCTTTTACGCGAATCACGCCATTGATAGTTTGACAGCAACAGATGAGACATTTCATTTATTTAGCATGTGAACAATATTGAGATTGGGTTAAGTTTCGGTTTGATTATGATTTTAGTTTTTGATTTTTAAAATTTGATAGAATTGTATTTGATAAACTGACTTCTAAAATTGTTTCTGTTGAAATCGCATTTGGTAAATTGGTTTCGAAATTTGTTTTCAATAAAATTTTCAGAATACATCCTAATTTTGGAAACTATTAAAAAAGTATTTTTTGAATTTTTAAAACCATTTTCATATAAATATGAAAATGATAGTATTTTTGATAATTTTATTTTTTTATTTTCAATAATAAAAAAAGTAGTTTTTAAATTTTTTTAATTATGAGAACACAAAAAACGAAATCGAAACTAAAATTGAGACCGATACTAAAGAAATCACGGACTGTGAGGGTTTAATGATATCAGTACATTTCAATCACAATTTTACCATAAAAAAAAAATGAAATTACTATTGAGCGAGAAATTTTAAAAAATTCGATATAGTCTTTAAGAAACAGTAATTATTACAAATATTGCAACTTTTACTTACGAAAATACGGTCATATGTTATAATAACTGTCAACTTTTATTAGTTTAAGTAGTAACTTTTTCATAGTACTGGTGCCCGTATTGGAGCCATTTCCACGCACAGGCAATGAATAGTTTGGCAGCAAGAGATGGTCACTTCATTAATTGAACATGTGAAAGCATTTGCTCCGATGTTTGAAAATGACTAGCTAGAATTATTGTGATACAGTCATCTTGAATTAAAAACACCATTATTTTAGATATTAAATTATGTATAGTACTACTGTTTTGTAAAATATCACCATTACATAATTTTAGTATATTTTTTTATAAAAATTTTGTCAGAGTAAAATTTTAATTTTTTATTTTCTCCTAATTATCAACATTATATCACACTATTTTGTTTTGGAGCTATATGAGATTCATTTAGACAAAATTCTTTTGCTTAGGAGTTGAATTTTTATTTTATTTTATGGAAATTAACAAATATCCACCAAGGATTAAAGAATTGCGTCTAATTGAATCTCATATAGCTCCAAAACAAAACCTTTCTTACGTAAATGGAGAGTTAGGAACCGTTACATGATCTATCCTTTTACTATGCCAGGACGTTCGTCTCCAATTTAAGAGCTAAAGTTATCTCAACGATACATTTATTTACATCATTGCTAAGGGATAATTACACTATTAGTTCTTATAATTTACTTGTCTCAATTTGATCCTTCTACTTTTAATTTCGTTAATTAACATATCTAAATATAGCAAAACATTCATAAATAATTCATTTAAAGAAGGACATCGATTAAGAAAATTAATGAAAAATAGCTATGTATTACACATGTGAGGGGTACAATAATAAATTTATATTTATTTACCACTTCCATTATTTTTCAAACAGCTTTGATCGTGATCAAAAGAGTCTGGGCTTTGGTGATACAAGGAGGGTAGTTGCTACGGCAGGCGATGATTATTAATTGTGTAGGAATAACGATTGGTTTAGGCAAAATTGGTGGTGACGGCCATGTGCGGAGTTTCTATGAAGGCTTAAAAGCCCAAAAATTTTTTTTATATATAGTTTTTTAGGCGAACCTTACTTTAGTCTACTTTTTAATTTTTTAGCCTACTCTAGCCCAAGTCTAGCCTAAACGATCCAAAAAAAAAAAAAAAACCAATTTGATTTAGTCAGCTGAGAGAGAACAGAGAAGAGACAAGTATGAAAGGGCTTCTATCGGGTTATCGAAAAGGCTAAACGAAAACCAATGAAAAAGATTGGGTGATATAGAAGATTTATGGTTCTATTTGTTATTTTTGTCTCCTGCATTTTCTTGACAATTAACTGGATGACGGAGTCGTTACTTGGATGGTAACGGATTGATTCGGTTTTGAACTTCTTGGAAGCCGTTGGCGGGCAGTCCCCTGCATCATCTCTCCAATAGAAAATCTCAAAGGTCTATCACAATTTTATTTTATTTTATATACATCTAGCAAACAAACATAAAGAAATAGTAATGTTATGCTTCTATATTTCAACTAATCCTCAGCATAATCCATAAATAAAATAGATAAAAATTGTCTAGGGCTAACAAACTAACAAAAAAATAAAAATATTAACAATGATGCAAATACCAAAATGCTAGATTACACACATAAAATTACATGAAGTATGTTATAAGTGCTCTTCGTAATAAGAAGGATGATGAGCTTCTTATTGATTCTATGACTATCTACACTGGAAGAGAACTTTTTGAAAGTATTGATTTAAATTCATAATAAATGATTTCTATTCTATGAAGAGCCATATAACACAATTTCAATAATGTACTTGTTTTTTGGGTACTTATCTTGAATTATAGTCAAGGGTGAACTAAATTCTTGGCTCCGCCCTTGGTGATAGTGTTCCAATGCTTATGGCTTTTGGCATGAGGGTGTTGGGGTTGTGATCGAATGGTGAGGATTGGTCTAAGTGTGGTGGGGAAAGATAGGATGACAAGGGTTGGGTATGGTGACGGTAGGGTTTAGGTGGCGATCGATAGGTTTTTGAGGTGGTGAGATGATGGTAAAGGTTGGGGCTAAGGGTGACAGGGAGTGGTTGGGTGTTGTGGGGTAAGGGGTAGGTGGTGAAAGAGTACTAAGGTGGTAGAGGATGGAAGGGATAAGGGAGGGTGACGAGGAGAAGTTGTGTGGTGGAGGTGGATGTTAAGGTATAGAAAGATACCGGAGCGATGAAGTGATTTCTTGACTGATGATAGAAAATCACAATGAAAAACCTAGCCTTTATCTATGTTTTGTCCAAGAGACTAAACTCTACAATATTAAGTTAAGATGTAATGGCTATGAACAATATTGTACAATCCAAGAAAAAATAGAGAACAAATCATTCAATCAAGAACACACTAGTGTAAGCACCCTATTTTTGCCTGCTCGGCAGTCTCAAGTCCGTCCAGACTTGTATTCAAGTAAATGTGGACATATTCCAAGTCAAACCAATTTTTTAGATATAATCTAGTCAATCAATCGCTTCGCGGGCCCATTGGGCCCAAATAGAGGCAAAATGACCAAAGTGCCCTTGGGGCATTGTTCGGTCCAATTCCAATGGGCATGTCTTTTCAAATACTGTAAGTCCTTGTTTTATCTCAAATCTAATTTCAAGTCCAATTCTAATTCTAATTAAATCCAGCACGTCTTTCGAGAAAGTTAATCCCTCAAGGTAGTAAGTCCATCCAGTCTGGCACATTTTTTGAGAAAAATTTTCAGAACGGTAAGTTCCTTCAAGCCTGTCGACTGGGATGAGACTCCAAGTCCCCGAGATGGTAGAATAGTCCACCTTTAATGCCTGCTAGCCCGCCAATGAAGAATGTCCGTTTCGGCATGCCTTTCGAGAAAGTTGATCCCTCAAGGGATAAGTCCACCTAGCAGCTTCCCAAGATCAAGTAGTCTCTGGAATGATCGCGAACCATTAGAGTAACGAAAGTACTCATAAACATCGCAACCATCAAAGTGGCGGAAACACTTGTAAACGGGTCGACATTGGGAATTGCCGATAAACCCCTATGTCACAGAACTAGTGTCAAAGTGATAGAAACACTTAAAACCCAAGTCAACACCAGTGCCTGCTAGCCCACTCTAGTAAAAAAATGACTAAACTGCCCCTAGGGCTATTTCCGGCATGTTTCTTGAGAAAGTACCTTAAGTTCTCAAAACGGTAAGTCCACCCTTCCAAGATCGTCCCAAAGACAATCCGACATGTTTAAGTGCCTTCCAGGTGGTTTCGGGCCAATTCTGAGACCCTTCGGTCAAAATGACCATTTTGCCCCTAGGCATTCGAGCGCCTTAGGAACCACATCAACTCTAGGTATCAAACCAGTAACCTCCCGAGGATGTTTTTGATAGTAACCCCAGCCTTTCGATACATTTTTAGGTAATTCTGAGTCAATTTCGACAAACATGGTGAAAAATGATCGTTTTGCGCCTAATGGGCTAGTCGCCTTTTCTAACCACACCGGCTCTGGGTATCAAATCGGTAGCCTCCTGGATCATTCTAGCTAATGTTTCCAGGCCTTCAGTCTTTTTTCGGGACATTCCAAGTCCATCCCAGTAGCTTTTCGACCCGATTGATCGTTTTGCCCCTAATGGCCCGGTCAACCCCTCCAACACGTCCTGTTATTATTTTTTAAGTCTATTACCCCCTAGGACACTATTCTAAGGGTTCCTGTGCCTTTCCAGCCCTCCGGGCCATTCCTGGTCCTTTAAATCATTCCCGAACCTTCTAGAGTCATTTAAAGGGAAGCTAGGCTAAAAATTGCATGGTAGTCACCAGTACAAGCACCCAAATCTTTAAAAGATATGTTGCTTGCCGACCTTAAAAGTTTTCTAAGTGGCTGGCACCACTACTAATGGCGCCAAGCCAAAAAATGGCCTGGCGCCAAGCCAAAAAATGGCCTGGCGCCACTCTTAGTAGCTCCAGTAGGTTTTTTGGCCTAGAGCCACTACATCAAGCGCCAGTTCAGTCTTCTGTCTATAAATACAGAGCCTCCTCCAACGTGAAAAGGGTCTGCAAACTCAATCCAAAAACTCTGCTCTTTGATATACAGAGCTCGAAACCTCTCCAAACCCTAGCTCTCTTTAAGTTCTCCAAACCCTAGCCTCCATACACTAAACCCTAGTATACATACACTCATATACACTCATATACTAGCCTCCAAAGCCTCCATTGAAGACTTGAAGTGTTGTAACTTGGAAGCTCTCGAAGACCGAACTAAAGCAAGCTCTCGAAGACCGAAGTAAAACAAAGCAAATAAAGTAATCAAAATAAGGAAGACACAAGGTAGGTTTCCTATTTATGTTTACGCAATTCTCCCCTTTCTCTTCTCTCTCCTAACCCACTTGGGTTTTCTTTTATTTTAACCCCTATCTTCTACCCTCCTTTCTTGCATGCTTGAAATAAGGGACTTCCCAGTTCATGTGTAGGATTAGGCTATTGAAAGTCACCGTGTCGGGGGCTTTCTCTTACTCTAACCGGAGACCACGTGGGTTCAGCCCCCTTGATTATGTGGTGAAGCCTTTAACCTTGTATGTTCAAGACCCCAACTTGCATTGTGCATATCATGATCATGCATCTCTCTAAAACTTATTTTCAAAACTTGCATCGAAAATCGTTTTCAAAACTTGCATTAAATCTTCTATTTCCAAACTTATTTTCAAAATCACAATCCTAAGGTGATTTTAGTCTTTCCATAGTTAGGGTTGCTTTAAGAAAGTGTTACATTTAAAGTGACTTTCATGGTCCCTATTTTCAAATCCTTGTTGTTGTCAAAATCACAATCCTAGAATGGTTCTAATCTTCTTATAGTTAGAATCGTTTTAGGAAAGTGAGATATTTTTAGAGACTTGTAAAAGTCCACATTCAAATCCCTTTCCAAATTACTTTCCAAACTTACTTCCCAAAATCTCTTTTAAATCCTCTCAAAAATCTCTTTTTTCAAATCTACTTTCTAAAATCTCTTTTCCAATATACTTTCTAAAAACTCTTTCCAATCTCCTTTTCAAAATTGCTTTTTAAAAATTACTTTCTAAAAATTCCCTTAAAAAAAAACTTACTTTCCTAAAAACTCTTTTCAAATTCTTTCCCAAAAGCTCTCTTGAAAAATTTACTTTCTAAAAACATTCTTCAAGTTTCTTTCCTAGAAACTCACTTCAAAATATTTACTTTTCAAAAATCTCTTCTTCTTGAAGCCTAAGTTAAGCCCTAGAGCCATGGTTAGGAAAACCTAATTTTCTCTCCTAAAACATGATTTCCAATCTTGCCTCAAAACATAAATTTCCAAAATCTCTATTTTCTACGTCAAATCTTGGATTTCCGAAATTGCTTTTCCTATATCAAAACTAAGGTTTTCCAAACCTAAGTTTTCCAAATTTCCTCCATTCCAATTCTATATCAAATCAAATCTTCCGTTTTTTGAAACTAAATCAAATCCTCAGTTTTTGGAAACAAAATAAAATCATCTTTTTTTGGAAATATCATCCAATCTTTCGTTTTAGAAAATAGAAATCAAATCTTTCTTAAATTCCAATCCTTCCTAATCTCATGCCTTCTTAAATCTTAAGTTTTCAAAACTTAAACTTTCAAATCTTTCCTTAAAACTTTAAGCATCTTAATCTTTCTAAACCCAAACTTTTCCTAATTCTAAAACTTTCCAAATTCCAAACCTTTCTCGAACCTAATCAAATCTTTCCTAACAAGGAAACTTTCTAAATTCAAAACTTTCTTAAGTTGAAACTTTCTAAATTCAGAACTTTCCAATTTCAAAATCTTTCTTATTTTAAACTCTCCTAATCTGAAACTTTCTTAAAATGAAACTTTTTTAAAATGAAACTTTCCTATGTTGAAACTTTTCTAATTTCAAGATTTTCTAAATTCAATCTTTCCTAGACTCCAACTCTCCATGTTTTCTAAATCAAATTTTCCAATCAAATCTTTCTTAAACCTCCAAGTTCTTCTTCCAAGTTCTATCTTTCCAAATCAAAATCAATTTCAAATCTTTTTAAATCTTCCAAATCAATTTCAAATAAAAGTTCAATTTTCAATCTTCAAATCCAAGTTCCAAATCAAATTCTTTTCAAACCAAATTTTCTATCGGACTCTTGTTTGAACTACGATTGACTTGATTCTTAAAAAAATGATACGTAAGCAACCTTCATGGGTGCGATCACAACTTTTTTCAAGCTTCTATTTTCACAACCTTTTTCAAGTTTCCAATTCCATAACTATTTTCAAATTTTCAATTCCAAAAATTTATTTTCAAATCTCTATTTCCAAATTCTAAGACCTTTTTTCAAAATCAAATCTATCTTTTCAAACCCATTTAAAATCAAATCAAGTTCTTTTCAGATCTACTTTCAAAATCAAATCAAATTCTCGCACTTGCATTACCATGCATCATGTTAACTTCTTTTTTTCAAATCAAGTGGATATAATTGGACATTTGTTAATCAAAGATTCCGAATGAGTGAACCTAGGGTGAATAGACATGTAGGTACCGCAAGGGCCGGGAGGGTGATGGCTTAGTGCGTCTTCCCTATGCGTAACCAACCTCCGAACCTATATCACTATTTTCAAAGACCAAATAGAGTTATTTTCAAAAAAAGGGCTTAAATATTTCCAAAGGTTGCCAAACAACCTCTTTTCTTAAAAATCTTCTCTTGAGGAAGTTTTCAAAATTGTTTTCAAAAACCCTAAGTGTAATCTTCAGATTGCGCTTAGTTTTTGGTGACTTAACTCACCTTAATCAAGTTAGGTGGCGACTCCAAATGTTTTTCGAAAGCCCTTTATTCAAATCAAATTTTCAATTCAAACTTAGTCGCACTCATTCTTCTAGGAGAATGAGTTCCAACAACAGAGCGCTGTGTTTTTCTCACTTGTCTTTTTCGTGTGTGAAAATCAGGGTACGACAACCAGCCTTTTGTCGTGGAAACCTTAAATGGCAGAAAAACCGCGTGTCCCCTTTGCTGGACAAAGATCATGTACTATAACTTATAGTTTAGACGGTTACAAGAATTTTTACAATTAAAACCTATCAACTCCTTAATCTAATGATTGGCTAGATCTTACTCGTATCCATGATTCACCTTCTTTGTCCTTGACCACCGTTCAGATCCCCTTGGAATGGATTTGTCGTCTTAAACTCCTTCAAGACCATCGATCTCTTTAATTGGGTTGAAGAAAATTGTTATTAAGACACATTTCTAAGCTTTTGGAAGGTGGGAAAAAAAAATTTCAAAGTTTTTTTAATTGTGGCAGCTCAGATTAGGTCTGGGGAAGTATGCTGGGCCTTAAATAGGCACAAAAACCGTAGCGGTGCAATTTTTGAGAATCCAAATTTCACGTAGCTCGTTCTCATGAGAATCCCACGAGCTCAACCCCAGATTTTGCATGCTCACTATTTTTGCTATCGACATCCCGCGAAGATCCCGCGAAGCCATGACCATATTGCATGCCTATTATTTTTGCTCTCGACATCCCGCGAGGAACCCGAGAGATCTTGTTTTGC
This sequence comes from Euryodendron excelsum, assembly GCA_033060915.1. NCBI lineage: Eukaryota > Viridiplantae > Streptophyta > Magnoliopsida > Ericales > Pentaphylacaceae > Euryodendron > Euryodendron excelsum. The sequence goes on along the minus strand of CM065385.1, from coordinate 29,720,714 downwards.
AATCAGCACACTATTTTTGCCCTCGAGATCTCTCAAAGTCCCCATTATTAGTCAAGATGTATCATACAAGTCTCTTTTAGCACGAGTTTGCATGAATAAGCTTCAAATCCTATCCGAATGCTTGTGATTGATATCTCAATTTCCCATATTACAACGAATAAGACTCGTCACAAAATTTAGCCAATTACATAACCTTAAAATCTTCCCTTTTGGCAATTTCGTGACCAAAAATCATATGCTACAAGACACATTATGTGAAAAGAAATAAAAATACAATCAAAACCCCACTCACAAGCATATAGATTATTTCTCCAGATCATCCTTGCACATTAAACACTAGCAAGACAACAACCAATATCAAGTGCAAAAGATATAGCAAACATATCATAAATAAGCATAAGAAGCATAAGGTCTCCCCATTTTTTTGGAACAAATTGACAAATAAAGCACGAGAGACAAACCATTCCAATAACTAAACCATGGAAACACATAAATAGATATAAAAAGAGAAATATGTCCAGTAGTCACAGATGAAGACATTAACAAGCAAAAAGAGGTAGCTAACGAGTAACAAAAACCATTCAACACATATAAACTAGAAAGATCCACTAGAGAACCATCATTAATCGCAACATCTACCGATGAGGAATGCTCCTAATGAAGTCATTCACGTCAGTGATGAACTCAGTATGCCTCCAAGAAAGAGCAGACAGAGTGTTCCGAACTCAGACAATATCTCGCTCCTGTCGCTCCACGATCAGATCAATGTGCTTATGGACCAATTCAGTGCGCTCCACCAGGTTAGTGTGAATAGTAGTCAACTGGGTGGAGAGAGCAGCAATAGCAGCAGCAACAGTAGGAGCTAGAGCAGAAGTGCCTGCAGGAGGAGAAGTAGGGCAGGAGCAGTGGAGGTAGAGGGAGCAGTAGGATCAACTGGTGTACCTTCATCATCAAAAATGTCCACCGCAAGCTCATGTAATTGTGGAGGCAGAGGAGCTACTCTGAGATGTGCATTAATCATCTTAAGAGTGTGATGAGAAATAGGTTTCCTAATAAGAATACGAGTCTCGTGGGGCTCGGCCACAATCTGATGACGTGATAGAAAATCTGTGATCACGAGCCTAAAAGGGAGATAGGCTCGCGAGGAGTTATCAACAAAGGCCTCGAGGGTGAGATTAAGCATGAGTCGACCCACATCTATAACCATGTTTGTGGAAATAGTGTGCATAAGCTAGGCATGGAACTCATCAATCTCACTCACATGGGAAGTGCACAGAAACAAGTCACACACCACATGATTGACTTGAGGACCAAGGGCCAGTCACCTCCAGCAGTTAACCAGAGCTGAGCCCAAGAGTTCAAAGAAGGCTCAATCCAAATGGGAGGATAGGGACATGCAGACGAGTAATATTGTGAAAGGTGCAAATATCAAAGATAGAAAAATCAAGATACACCCCATGAACATAAGACTTCAAAGTCCTAGCCTCCTTATCAGAGGCATGAACATTCATATAAAACTCTCTTACGAGGTCTTGATAAGCAAACCCATCACAGAAAGCAAGTTTAGTCCAACCCCACTTAGAGAAATAGGCACTAATAAAAGTCTCAGTGCACTCATTAAGGATGATGAATCAGGACATAAAAACATGACGAGTCTTAAACGACTTATTAAAACAGGACTCGACCTCATAGTCAGGCTAAACACGAGTAACCACAGGAGATGAAGAGTCTCCCCTACGGTGAGAGCCTGTAACATTAGGTGTGCAAGAACGGCTGGTCCAAGTGAGAATCATAATGACAGAAGTAGCACACAATAATGGTAAGCACAAACAGACGTACCAGTCTAACAATGACTGGTCCAAGTGAGGATACAAAAACAAACACCCATAAACTGCTATAAAAAAACACACACACTGGTCCGGAGATCTAAGCGAGACACAACAAAGGTAAGGAAGCCCTCCAAAATCAATTCAGCATCCCACAAAGGTGTACACAATCGCCAATTGACCCAATCAACCAACAAAGTGAAAAGCCCCAAATCAACGTAAAACCCTAGGGTTCTACATAATGCAACAAAGATGCCGAATGGAAAAAATAGAAAGGAGAGAGGAGATTACCTAGATGATGGCCCAGAAGAGATGACGAGGAATGGAGAAGAGAAGCTCGCTAGATTGAGGAAAAGACGTGACCCATAATAACCTAACTTCGAGGGCTCGAAAGAGGAGAAAGAGACCCAAGGAAGAAAATAATGAAAAAAAAACAGTCGCTAGGGTTTTTAAAAAAGGGGGCCAATTAAGTGGACTTCGCAGCCTCGAGAACTCGCAAGATCCTGCGAAGTCACCTAATACACAAGAAAATACTAAGAAAAATACTAAGAACCAAAAGAAAAAGTTTTGCACATGCCATAAGTATCAACCATATTCAAAGTACAACCAATGAAATTCAATATGCCTAAGCGCGAATAAACCAACATCAAGTAGGTTCAAAGATTGACCTAAAAGCAACTCAATGTACATAATGATAATAAGAGTCATACTAGCAACCATGATAAAGAGATGCAAGTCCGTCAATTAGATCAATGATAATATGGACGCTAGAGCAAGATCAAGACAGAGTTCATCATGGAAACCTCCTCTTAGACAAGAATGTTGTAGAAGTCAAACCCGTATGCCATCTCAATTATAATATATCAAGTATTCTCTTTTTCTCTCAGGACAGACTCTTCTATTCTTCTTTTGAACTCCCAACCCTATCTCTCCAAATTTGAAACAATAATTAAGCAAACGGATGGTGGCTTTCATAGACATGAGAAGGTAGCCATCTCCTCTTGTCACTTAATAAGGGTAGCTTCTCACACACTCACAGGTAGCCCTTTCCACCCAACAAAAACTATTTTATACAAGTCAATCTAGACATTCCATATACAAGGGATATCATCCATGATGAGTGCTACAAAAAGATCACAAAAAATGGATTCCATATTCTAAGATATCTCATTAGGTGAGCACCAAATAAACATAAAGCATAAGCATGACTAGAATCATCAATGTCACTTGAATCAAAGATGTATACAAGATTCAGTATAGAGTATGCTCAAACTTCTAACATTTCATGAGAAGTGCTTTAAACTGGTGACAAGTAAGCCAAGTGCAAACTAAACACAGACACACACACACCAAACACTAAACACAACACACACAGAACAAGGCTTGAGGTGAGATGAAGCAATAGAAGCACTCAAGCCCTGGACCCCAAGAAAACAGACTACTCGAGAGAGCACACTCCTAGGGATTTTCACAGAAATTCAAACCTAAGAGTATCAAGGGGTTTTGTGAATAGATCAGTAAGTTGATTCTCAGTGGAAATATGCTCAAGTGAAATGACTTTCTCTTCTACTAATTAACGGATGAAATGATCTCGAATGTCAATATATTTAGTGCGAGAATGTTGAACATAATTCTTAGAAATACTAATCGCACTCATGTAATCACAAAAGATAGTCATGACATTTTACTTAAGACTAGAATCATTTAACATCTACTTCATCCAAATAACCTGAGTACAACATCTACCAGCAGCTATGTACTCGACTTCAGTAGTGGACAGGGAGATCACATTTTGCTTTTTACTATGCCAAGCAACGAAATTGTTGCCAACATAGAAACACCCACCAGAGGTGCTTTTGTGATCATCTACAGAACCTGCCTAATCGGCATCGGTATATCTAGCAATATCAAAATTAGTGTTCAAAGTAAACCAAATGCCATAGCCAAGTGTTTTATTAACATATTTAATGATCCTTTTAACAGCAAACAAATGTGACTCTTTAGAGCTTGCTTAGAATCTGGCACAAATACCAACACTAAATGCAATGTCAGGTCTATTGGCAGTTAAATATAGAAGACTCCCAATCATACTCTTATACAAGGTTTGTTCAACATTTTTCCAAAATCATCTTTACTAAGCTTAAAACTAGTGCTTATGGGAGTTCTAGCATGCTTAGCAGATTCTAACTCAAATTTTTTCATGAGGTCTTTCACATATTTGGACTGAGAAATAAAGATTCATTTATCCTTTCGTTTAACCTGAAGACCTAAGAAATAGTTCAACTCACCCATCATGCTCATTTCAATTGGACTCTTCATATGTTCAGAAAATTTATGAGCAAGCATTTCATAAGTAGACCCAAACACAATATCATCCACATAGATCTGAGCAATAAGAATGTGTTAAGATTTTTTTCTTAATGAACACAGCCTTATCGACTCCCCCTCGAGAGAAGCCGGACTTTTGCCGAAAAGGTGTTAAGTCTCTCATACCAAGCTCTGGAAGCTTACTTTAAATCATACAGAGCCTTTTTCAGTTTATAGACATGATCATGATGGTGTGGATCCTCAAATCCTTTGGATTGTTTACATATAGGCCTCTTCTTGAAGAATACCATTAAGAAAGGCACTCTTCATATCCATTTGATGCAATTTAAATCCAAAATAAAAGGTAATGGCAAGAAGGATACATACTGATTCTAACCTTGCAACAAGGGCAAAGGTTTCATCAAAGTCATTCCCCTCAATTTGAGTGTAACATTGGGCCACTAACCTAGCTTTATTTCTTGTGATAACACCATGTTTATCAAATTTATTCTTGAAGATCCATTTAGTTCCTATCACATTGACATGCTTAGGTCTAGGCATAGGAGTCCATACATTATTTCACACAAATTGACTTAACTCCTTATTCATAACGGTTATCCAATGTTCATCATTCAATGCTTCTTTGACATTCTTAGGCTCAAATGTAAAAGTATAACACATGTAAGTTACTTCATTTCTTACCTGACGCCTTGTCTTTATAGGCTCAGTTACACTTCTGATTACTTGATACATTAGATGATTTCGCTTCACTGTTGATGAGGGTTATAGTGTCACTTCTTACTCAGTTTTGGACTGATTACTTTCAATCTCCTCCATTATGGTCATCTTTTTCGAGTTCTCAGATTCCTCCACTATAGGCTTACTACTTGCATCACACTATTTATCAAAAGAAGGATTAGGAGGTTATCTCCAAATCATCAATCACAACATTAATAGATTCTATCATATTTAATGTGAGCAAATTAAATACACGATAAGCTTTGCTATTGATGGAATACCTAAGAAATGCTCCTTCATCGCTTCAGGAATCAAACTTACCCAACTGCTCTCTATCCCTTAGGATATAACATTTACTCCCAAATACTCGGAAGTTCTTAACATTGTGCTTTTTACCTTTCCACAACTCATAGAGAGTCTACTTGGTACCAACTCTCAAGTAGACACGATTGACAGTACGACATGTAGTGTTTACTGCTTGAACCCATATATTTTGAGGAATCTTCTTACCATAAAGCATAACCTTGGTCATCTCTTGAATGACTCTATTCTTCCTCTCTACTATTCCATTTTGATTTGTAGTCTTTGGGGCTGAAAACACATGTCTTATACCTTGTTCATCATAAAAGTTAGCAAACTTTGAGTTTTCGAACTCTCTACTATGATCAGTTCGGATTCTGCGAATGCAACCAATTTTTATGTCTTTCTCCACCTGTAATCTCAGACACAAGATTTTAAACACAAAAAATATGTTAGATTTTTCTCTAATAAAATTAGTCCAAGTAAACTTACAAAAATCATCAACTGTCACAAAAAATATATTTCTTACCTCCTATACTCTCTATTCGAGTAGGACACATAAGATCCATATGAACAAGTTCGAGAGGTTTAGAGGTGGATATTTGCTTAAATTTCTTGTGTGTGGATTTAATTTGTTTTTCTAGTTGGCATGGTCCATAGACACAATTTGTAAGTTTTTCAAGTTTTAGAATTCCATGGATGAGTTTTGAACTAGAAAGTTTAGACAAAGCATTAAAGTTCACATGACCGAGTCTTCGATGCCACAGTTCAGTCTCATCAAGTTTAGCAGAATTACTAGTGATACCATTCTCAGATGTAATCCCATAGTAATTGTCAGTGGTGTGCACTCCTTTTATTACACAAATACCCTTTTTATCAAAGATGGAACATTCAATTTTAGAAAAATGTACTTGGTATTGTGCATCATATAGCTGATTAATGCTTATGAGATTAGTCTTTAATCTATCAATAAGCGACACATCATTCAAGTTTGGTAGACCTTGAGATTTAATGCTACATTTTCCAACAACTCTTGAGATGTTGTCATCATCAAAGGTTACCAACCCATCATCGCATTTGGTCACAGTGTCAAAGTAGGACTTGTCTACATACATATGCCTTGAGCATCCATCGTCCAAGTACTACATATTAGAACATGAGCTTTCAAGACTGTATACATAATATATCCTCTAAGCTCAGCTTTTTTATCCAAACAGTCTTTGGTTTAAAATTTTTAACTTTCTTTGAAGACTATTGTAAAAAATTTTGAGTAGTTCTAGGTCTAGCATAATCCCTATGTCTTGCCATATAGTTCCCACTGTTTCTAGGAACTTATTGTTATAACAATAAGTTGCCCTAGCTCTAGCTGAAACAACTTAAGTTGTGAACTCAAGTTCTATGAAGACCATTGAATCTATTAGACAACTTATTGTTATATGGTTTACCCTGACTATAATGCTTCTTAGTGTGAACATAGTCAGCTGGAAGACCATACAACTTATGACACTATGGCCTAATGTGACCTCTTATACTACAGTAGTGACATATAGGCACAAAATCAGAAGGATTACCTTGATTTTGTTTAGCATTATACCTTTCTTTAGGAACAAATTTGATGGGCTTATTGTATTGGCATTGCTTTGACTTGGATGGTTTCGCATCATACCTAATACCATGTGTATCCCAAGAATGCTTCTGATCCAAGTACACTTTCTCTACTGTGGATGCACTTACCTGTACTTCTTGAAGGTTAGATTAGACTTAAATGGATTAGCTTCAAGTTTTAGGATTTTCTCTTCAAGGGCCTTTTTAAAACCATCTCTATCAAATGCATCTTTCTCGAGAAATTTCACTTTGTCAGTCAGGGTTGTTCGATGTTTCTTTAACTAACTGATTTTTGCTTGAGCATCGACACTCATCATTCTTAAGGAGTCAACTTCTTCCAGAGCCTTTTTCAACTTCTTACCTAGTTTAACATTCACATTATTAAGCTTGTATGATTGCTTGTACAGTTAATCATAGGCTCGCTGCAGTTCACTTTTATCTTCATCATCTGATTCATTCTCATTTTCTTTGAGAGATCCCACTATACCATTTAATTCATCAGATTTTTCTATTTTAGGGACCTTGGATGTAGCCACAATTACCTCAAAAGCAGATGTCATGAATGCAGCGAAATTTTCAGATTCATCATCTCTGTTTGATTCCTCTTCCTTATCGGAATCACTCTATATGACTGTCAAAACTTTATTTCCCTTGTTTTTCTTTTTGTTTGGACAATTTGTAGCAATATGCCTATAAGCACCCCATTTTTGACTGCTTGGCGGTCTCCATTCTGTCCAGACTTGTGTTCAAGTTAATGTAGGCATATTTCAATCCAAATTAACTTTCTAAGTCTAATCCCGTCAATTCATAGCTTCGCGGGCCCCACCAAGCCCAAATAGAGGCAAAATGACCAAAATGCCCTGGGGGCATCATTCGGTATAATTCCAACAGGCACGTCTTTCCGAAGACGGTAAGTCTCCTTTCTAATTCCAAATCAGGCACGTATTTCTGAAGACGGTAAGTCCCCTTTCCAATTTCAAATCACGCACGTCTTTCTGAAGACGGTAAGTCCCCTTTCCAATTCCAAATCAGGCACGTCTTTCTGAAGACGATAAGTCCCTTTTTCAATTCCAATTCCAATTCCAATCCCTCTCTCGAGACAGTTGATTCCTCGAGACGGTCCGGCACGTTTTTCAAAGAAAATCTCTTCAAAATGGTAAGTCCCTTTAAACCTGTCGACCGGGATGAGACCCCAAGTCCCCTAGATGGTAGAACAGTCCACCTTTGGTGCCTGCTAGCCCGCCAACATAGAAATATCCGTTTAGGCACGCTTTTTGAGAAAGTTGATTCTCAGGCGCTAAGTCCCTTTAGCAGTTTCTCAAGATCAGGCAGTTATGGGAATGATCGCAAATCGTTAGAGTAGCGAAAATACTCGCAAACATCGCAACCGTCAGAGTAGCGAAAGTACTCGCAAACAGGTCGATATAGGGAATTGCCAACAAACCCCTGTATCACGCAACCAACGTCAGAGTGGCGGAAACACTCAAAACCCAGGTCAACACCAGTGCTTGCTAGCCCACTTCGGTGAAAAATGACCAAATTACCCTTAGGGCCATTTTTTGACACGTTTCTCGAAAACACATTTGAATCCTCAGAACGGTAAGTCTAACCTTCCAAGATTTTCTTAAATGCAATCCGGCTTGATTAGGTGCCTTCTAATCAGTTTCGAGCCAATTCCGAGACTTTTCGGTCAAGATTACCATTTTGCCCCTAGGCATTTGAATGCCCCGGGAACCACACCGGCCCTGGGTATCAAACCGGTATCCTCTTAAGAATGCTTCTTATAGTGTTCTCAACCTTTCTTTATCTTTTCGGATCATTCCGAGTCAGTTTCGGCAAACCCGGTGCAAAATGACCGTTTTGCCCCTGTAGGGCCAGTCGCCTTTTCCAACCACACCGGCTCTGGGTATCAAATCGGCAAGCCTTTGGGAACATTCTGAATAATGTTTTCAAATCTCAAGTCTTTTTCCAGGACATTCCGAATCCATCCCGGCAGCTTTCCGGCTCGGTTGACCGTTTTGCCCCTAATGGCCCGGTCAACCCTTCCGACATATCCTATCCTCATTTTTCAAGTCAAATACCTCTGGGACACTGTTCTAAGTGTTCCTGCCCTTTTCTGGCCTTCCGCACCAATCCCGGTCCCTTAAATCGTTCCCGGACTTTCTGGAGTCACTTCTAGTGAAGCCAGGTTAAAAATTGTATGGTAGTCACTAGTACAGGCTCCCAAATCTGTCAAAGATACGTTGCTTGCTGACTAAACAAACTTTCCTAACTTGCTGGCACCACTACTAGTGGCACCAAGCCAAGAAATGGCCTAGCGCCACTCCTAGTAGCGCCAAGAGGAATTTTGCCTTAGCACCACTGCAATAGACGCTAGGTCTATCCCACCTCTATAAATACAGAGCCTCCTCCAGCATGAAAGAGGTCCGCAAACTCAATCTAAAAAACCTACTTCTCGATATACAGAGTTCGTGCACTCCCAAAACCCTAGCTCCTCTAGGTTTTCCAAACCCTAGCCACCATACACAAATCCTAGCCTCCTATACACTCATACACACTCCCATACACTTATACACTAGCCTCCAACCCTCCATTGAAGACTTGGATTGTTGCAACTCGAAGCTTTCAAAGACCAAGACAAAACTCTCATAGACTGAAGCGAAGACCGAAGAAAAAGCAAGGTGTGCAAGGCAAAGTGAAATAAACAAGACAAGGTAGGCTTTCTCTTTAAATTTTTGCACTTTCCCCCTCTCTCTTCTCTCTCCTAACCCACTTGGGTTTTCTCTATTTTAATCCCCCATCTCTTTCCCCCCCCCCCCCTTTCTTTGCATGCTTGAAGCAAAGGGACTCCCGGTCCATGTGTAGGATTAGACTATTGGAGGGTCACCGTGTCGGGGGCTTTTTTTTAGTCTAACTGGAGGCCACGTGGGTTCGGCCCCCTTGATTATGTGGTGAAGCCTTAACCTTATATGTTCACGACCCCAATTTGGATTGTGCATAAAATGATTCTTGCATTCTTCCAAAAGTCATTTTCAAAATCGTTTTCAAACTCGTTTTCAAAGCTTGCATTAAACTTGTTTTCAAAATTGCATCAAAATTTCCTTTTTCAAAACTTGTTTTCAAAATCACAATCCTAGGGTGATTCTAGCCTTTTCATGGCTAGGGTTGTTTTAGGAAAGTGTTATATTTAAAGGGACTGACATAGTCCATATTTTCAACTCCTTTTTGTTTTTAAAACCGCTTTCTTAAAGTGGTTCTAGCCTTCTTATGGTTAGAATCGCTTTAGGAAAGTGAGATATTTTATATCTTCCAAAAAACTCTCTTTTCAAAAGTCTCTCTTTTTAAAACCCTCTTTTTCAACATGCTTTCCAAAAGCTCTTCTTTCCAAAATTGTTTTCTAAAAACTCTCTCCCAAAAATCTATTTTTCAAAACTTCCTTTTTACACTTCTTTCTAAAGCACTCTCCTTCAAATTCACTTTTTTTAAAACTCTTTCCAAAAAGCTTCTTCCAAAGTCTATTTTCAAAAACTCTCTTTTCAAAATTCACTTTCTAGAAACTCCTTCCTCGGATTGCCTTCTAAAAATCTTCGTTTCCAAAAATACACTTTCCAAAAATCCCTTTCCTTAGAGCCCAAGTCAAGCCCTAGAGCCACAACTAGAAGACCCTAATTTTCTTTCCAAAAACATGGTTTTCAAGCTTGCCTTAAAGCCTAGGTTTTCAAAACCTCTTGTTTTCTACATCAAAATTATACATATTTTCAAAACCTATTTTCTATGTCAAAACTATAGTCTTTCAAATCTAGGGTTTCTCAAAACTTCCCTTTCCAAATCCTTGTCAAATCCAATCTTCCTGTTTAGAAAACTAGATCCAATCCTCTGTTTTTGGAAATAAAATCAAATTTTTTCTTTTAGAAACAAAATCTAATCCTTTCCTAATCCAAATCTTTCCTAATTCAACTACTTCCTAATCTTCTACTTTCCTAAATCTTAAGTTTCCAAAACTTGAACATAAAAATCTTTCCTAAATTTTAAAACTCCACTTTCAAATCTTTCCTAAGTTAAACCTTTCCTAATTCCAAAACTTTTCTAAGTTGAAACTTTCCTAAACCAAAACTTTCCTAAAATGATACTTCCCTAATTCGAACATTTCCTAAATCTAGTCTTTCCTAATCTTTCCATGTCCAACGTTTGAGTCAAATCTTTTCTAAAATCCTTCCATGTCAAGTCAAATCTTTTCTAAGTTTCAAGTCTTTCCTAAGTCTAGGTTTCCTAAAACCAAGTCTTTCAAAATCAATCTTTTCAAACCTTTCAATCAAAGTCCAAATTTTCTACTCTTCTAATTTCAATTCAAATTCGAACTCTTAACTCTTTTCCAAATCAACTTTTTTATTCTCAATCGGACTCTTATCTGAACTACGACTGACTTGATTCCTCCAAAAGGATACGTAGGCAACCCTCATGGGTGCGGTCTCCACATTTTTCAAATTTCAAATTCCATAACATTTTTCAAGTTTTTATTTCTGCAACTTCTTTCAAATCTCCAATTCTACAATCTTTTTCAAATTTTCAATTTCTTAATCTCTTCCAAGTTTCCAATTCCATGATCTATTTCTATTTCCAAATCTTTATTTTCAATTTTCAAAACCTTTTTTTTTTCCAAATTCAAACTTCTACCTCTTTCTTTTCAAATCAAATCAAATTCTTTTCAAATCTATTTCTAAATCAAGTCTCTTTTCTTGCACTTGCATATCATGCATCATGTTAGTTTCTTTTCAAACATTGTTTTATAAAGTGGATAGGATTGAATAGTTGTTAGTTAAAAACTCTCATAGGTGAATCTAGGGTAGATTGACATGTAGGTATCGAAACGGCGGGGTAGGGTGATGGCTTAGTGCGTCTTCCTTACACGTAACCAACCTCTGAACCTTAGATCACTGTTTTTGAAAGACCAAAAGGAGTTATTTTCAAAAAGGGCTTAAATGTTTTTCTAAAGGTTGCCAAACAATCTGTTTTCTTAAAAACCCTCTCTTAAGGAGATATTTTCAAAATCATTTTCCAAAACCCTAGGTATAGTCTTCAGATTATTCTTAGCTTTTAGATAACCTAACTCACCTTAATCAAGTTAGGTGGCGACTCCAAATCTTGTCTAAAAGCCCTTTATTTAAATCTATTTTCAATTCAAACCTAATCGCACTCATTCTTCTAGGAGGGTGAGTTCTAACGAGAGAATACAGTGTTTTTCTCGCTTATGTGAGTATTCCTCGAGAGCGAAAAATCTAGGCGTGACAACTGGCGATTCCGCTGGGGAAACTTAAAGGGTTAGGCCGTTAGTCATGTCTTTTTACCCTTCACCCATGTAGAGTCTTCAATTAACTTGTTCAACCCTATTCACTTTAAATTTTCAAAACTAAATTTTCAAAATTGTTTAAAAAAAAAAAAGAAAAAAATAAACATGCATTTATTCATATTATCTTGTATTATATTTGTCATCTACATACTAACTCTTGCATCTTTGTTTTGTAGGTGTGCTTGTTGTTTAAATTCTATTAACTGCCATGCATGAAGTGATGAAGAGGATGAATGGGAGTTGTTGGGCTCTTTCCTCCGCTTTTAAAAATCACATACACAATGCATGTGCACCTGCATTTTGCATATTTGCATTATTACCCTGATGTGACCTTTCTAGTTAGAAAGGGGGAATGGTATATTGGATGCTGTGTCAGTTTTTTCGTCTACGGCCTCTTGATGGTTCTCCCGCTCGGATCACAAACCGATCATGGCACTACCTCGGGGAGTGGGCCTAGGTTTGAAGATCTGGGGACCGAGCCTTTTTAGGACATATTAGTTAACCCTCAACCTCATGCTCATATAGACAACATGCATAGTCGAACCTCTGCCGGATTTAAGACACGCGCACCGTTTTCCAAAAACATGGAGGAAAGGGCGACTGCTCTTACTTTCATTTATACCTGCTTATTCTTGTTGTTATAATGACTATCTAACTGCTCATGTATGCACGTTTACCTTGCTATTGCATTCTCTCTCCTTATACTCTTTGCATATCCATGTTCATGCATTTAATATCCCATGTCAAGACAAGAGTTCCAAGTAACTCAAGTCACTGCATTCTCATGCATATGATCAACCCATTGGGAGTGACACCAAAGTCACTCTCCCTTGCATTAAACCTACCTAAATCCTAAGGGTTCCCATATAACCCTAAGGGTTCCCATATAACCCTAAGGACTCATTGCATGCATCCCAATCCATTCCATAAGATGGGCCTCAATCCCTCTACACGCACGGAGATAGGGTTGCCAAGAAGACAAGGGGCAATCAATCAAAAAGGTTTCTCAGCGACCTCCTCGACATCAAATCCAACGAAGGCGAATCTGAAGACTTAAGAGTAGTTTAGGTTTTTCCTTTGTAAAACTAGATAGGCGGAAGCCCAAAGGAAAATGTTCACCCTTCCCCCTATTAAAATGTATTTCAATTCTTTTATATCTTAAACCCCAAAACTCAATGTACTTCTTTATTTTTGCAAATGAATTGAGGGATAATTGTATGAATGAATGAAGATTCCCGCTCGACGGTAAGGTACCTGCATACAGGGGCAAACCCCCTATCTCCAAAAGTGACCTAATACATCATGCTTAGCTTCCCTCCTAAAAAAGGGGCACCCTAGGACAAGCATTGCATAAAGCTCTCTAAAAATCAGAAACTGACTTGTACCTTATGTTCTTGTCTTGTTGTCTTTTTCTTTTTATTTATAGAGATCATCTTGCACTGAGTCAACATTGCTCCTAAAAAGGGGCAACATCCACCTAGGGATCCCATTATCACCCGGCAAAGAGCATCACTGATGGTTGCTAACCCTGAAGAATCATCTCAAGTCTCTCGAGAAGAGGTCAATGAAATGAGGACCAAGATGGATGAGATGCTCAAACTCATTCAAACTATGGCTATGAAAGATACTGCTACAGTTCCATCATCATCCATGACTTCGTCACAAGACCCCGAACTCGCTAATCCAAGGACCGTGCTTCAGTCTGACAATGCGGGGAAGAATAAGAAAGATGCCAAAGGGACCAGCACTGAAGAGGACGAGACCATATTACTTTCACCTGTCATAAAGAAGGCCCCTCTAGACCTTCTTAGTTTGAAATTCCAAGGGCTAGAGGATTCACTGCGAAGTCTCCATGGCCACGACAATTACGGGTTCACTGCCTATGACGAGTTATGTTTCTTTCCTGACCACCCGAGACTCGCTAGGTTCAAAATGCCTGATTTCCTGAAGTATGATGGCAATGGTAACCCTGTAGCTGATCTTCATCTCTATGCTGGATGTAAGCACCCCATTTTTGACCGCTCGGCAGTCTCCACTCCTTCTAGACTTGTGTTCAAGTCAATGTGGGCATATTTCGAGTCAAATCAACTTTCTAAGTCTAATCCCATCAATTCATCGCTTTGCGGGCCCCACCAGGCCCAAATAGAGGCAAAATGACCAAAATGCCCTTACGGGCATTATTCGTTCTAGTCCCACCAGGCACGTCTTCCCGAAGACAGTAAGTCCCCTTTCCAATTCTAACAGGCACGTCTTTTTGAAGGCGGTAAGTCCCCTTTCCAATTCCAACAGGCACGTCTTTCCGAAGACGGTAAGTCCTCTTTCCAATTCCAAATCAGGCACGTCTTTCCGAAGACGGCAAGTTTCCTTTCCAATTCCAAATCAGGCACGTCTTTCCAAAGACGGTAAGTTCCCTTTTCAATTCCAATTTCAATTCCAATTCCAATCCCTCTTTCGAGACAATTGATTTCTCGAGACGGTCCGGCACGTTTTTTGAAAAAAATCTCTTTGAAATGATGAGTCCCTTTAAACCTGTCGATCGGGACGAGACCCCAAGTCCCCTAGATGGTAGAACGGTCCACCTTTGGCGCCTGCTAGCTCGCCAATGCAGAAATGTCCATTTGGGCATGCCTTTCGAGAAAGTTGATTCTTAGGTGCTAAGTCCCTTTAGCAGCTTCCCCAGATCAGGCAGTCTCGGGAATGATCGCGAACCGTCAGAGTAGCGGAAATGCTCGCAAATATCGCAACCGTCAGAATAGCGGAAATACTCACAAACAGGTCGATATAAGGAATTGCCAACAAACCCCTGTATCAGGCAACCACCATCAGAGTGGCGAAAACACTCAAAACCTAGGTCAACACCAGTGCCTACTAGCCCACTTCGGTGAAAAATGACCAAACTGCTCCTAGGGCCATTTTTTGGCACGTTTCTCGAGAACACATCTGAATCCTCAGAATGGTAAGTCCAACCTTCCAAGATTGTCTTAAAGGAAATCTGGCATGATTAGATGCCTTCTAATCAGTTTCGGGCCAATTTCGAGACTTTCTGATCAAGATGACCATTTTGCCACTAGGCATTCTAATGCCCCCGGAACCACACCAGCCTTGGGTATCAAACCGGTAGCCTCTTGAGAATTCTTCTTATAGTGTTCTCAGCCTCTCTTTATCTTTCCGGATCATTCCGAGTCAATTTCGGCAAACCTAGTATGAAATGACTGTTTTGCCCCTAGAGAGCCGGTCGCCTTTTCTAACCACATCGGCTTTGGGTATCAAATCGGCAAGCCTTTGGAAACATTCTGAATAATGTTTCCAAATCTCAATTATTTTTCTGGGAAACATTCTGGGTTTCTTGGCTACAGCCTCTTGATGGTTCCCCCGCTTGGATCACCAACCGATCATGGCACCACCTCGGGGAGTGGACCTAGGTTTGAAGATTTGGGGACCGTGCCTTTTTAGGACGCACTAGTCAACCCTCAACCTCATGCTCATATAGACACCGTACATAGCCGAACCTCTGCTGAATTTAAGACACGAGCACTGTTTTCCAAAACCATAGAGGAAAGGGCGACTGCTCTTACTTTCATTTATACCTGCTTATTTATGTTGTTATAATGACTTTATTCTTACTATTATAATGACTGTATAACTGCTCATGCATGCACGTTTACCTAGCTATTGCATTCTCTTTCCTTATACTCTTTGCATATCTATGTTCATGCATTCAATATCCCATGTCAAGACAAGAGTTCCAAGTAACTCAAGTCACTGCATTCTGATGCATATGATCAACCCATTGAGAGTGACACCAAAGTCACTCTCCCTTGCATTAAACCTACCTAAACCCTAAGAGGGGCCCCAATAACCCTAAGGACTCATGACATGCACCTCGATTCATTCTATAAGAGGGGCCCCAATCCCTCTAGACTCACGGAGATAGGGTTGCCAAGAAGACAAGGGGCAATGGATCAACAAGGTCTCTCAGCGATCTCCTCGACATCAAATCCAACGAAGGCGAATCCGAAGACTCAAGAGTAGTTTAGGTTTTTCCTTTGTAAAACTAGATAGGCGGAAGTGTAAAGGAAAATGTTCTCCCTTCCCCCTATTAAAATGTATTTCAATTCCTTTGTATCTTAAACCCAAAATTCAATGTACTTCTTTACTTTTATGAATGAATGCATGGATGGTTGAAGGTTCTTACTTGACAGGTAAGGTATCTGCATACAGGGGCAAATCTCCTATCTCCAAAAGTGGGCCCATACATCATGATTAGTTACCCTCTTAAAGAGGGGCACCCTACGGTATGCACTGCATAGAATTCTCCAAGAACCGAACTCTAATTTGTGACTGTTGTCTTTATTGTTATAGGTAATGAATACTAGTCTAACATTTTTTGTAATAGTGAAGGTCGTGGTTCGTAAGTTTCAAGAGAACATGTCATTGGAAAGCAGAAATGTTAGCAAAGATACCCTGCACAACTCACTTGCCGAAATCACAGAAGGGACAACTCATACCCTAGAAGAGCCCAAATACTAAGACCATTCCTTCCCAACCATGCAATCTCACCAACCCAACATGAACCTAACCGTAGAAACCTCACCTAATCCCCCTCATCATTACCTTATTCTTACTCCATTGGTTAGACTTGAACTTGTGATCGCTATGGCTGGGTTTGAACCTCAAACCAACATCCAAGGAGTTGTATGATCGAAACTACCCTTAGCCTTGCCAAAGAAGCCAATTGTGCATACCACCTTACCCGTCTTTACCAACCCCTCACCTGTGGTAATCCCTTTGCCCATAAATCCAAGGATAACTCTTTCCATTGTAACCCAACCACCAATACTCAATCTTCGTAGCGTCCCATGGAATTACCCACCTGATAGGGGCATCAGAGGGCCCGTAACAGAAATAGGAGGGATGACTCGGTCAGGGCGCCTCTACACCTTGTAAGCACCCCATTTTTGACCGCTCGGCAGTCTACACTCCGTCCAGACTTGTGTTCAAGTCATTGTGGGCATATTCCAATCGAAACCAACTTTCTAAGTCTAAATCCCGTCTGTCCATCCCTTCGCGGGCCTACCAGGCCCAAATAGAGGCAAAATGATCAAAATGCCCTTAGGGGCATTGTTCTTTCCAACTCCAATTCCTCTCTCTCGACAGTTTATTCCTCGAGACGGTTCCAATCAGGCGCGTCCTTTCGAAGACGGTAAGTCCCCTTTCCAATCCCTCTCTCGAGACAGTTTATTCCTCGAGACGGTTCCAATCAGGCACGTCTTTTCGAAGACGGTAAGTCCCTTTTCCAATCCCTCTCTCGAGACAGTTTATTCCTCGAGATGGTTCCAATCATGCACGTCTTTTCGAAGACGGTAAGTCCATTTTCCAATCCCTCTCTCGAGATAGTTTATTCCTCGAGACGGTTCCAATCAGGCACGTCTTTTCGAAGACGGTAAGTCCCCTTTCCAATCCCTCTCTCGAGACAGTTTATTCCTCGAGACAGTTCCAATTAGGCATGTCTTTTCGAAGACGGTAAGTCCCCTTTCCAATCCCTCTCTCGAGACAGTTTATTCCTTGAGACGGTTCCAATCAGGTACGTCTTTTCGAAGACGGTAAGTCCCCTTTCCAATCCCTCTCTCGAGATAGTTTATTCCTCGAGACGGTTCCATTCAGGCACGTCTTCTCGAAGACGGTAAGTCCCCTTTCCAATCCCTATCTCGAGACAGTTTATTCCTCGAGACGGTTCCAAATCAGGCACGTCTTTTCGAAGACGGTAAATCACCTTTCCAATCCCTCTCTCTCGAGAGTTTATTCCTCGAGACGGTTCCAATCAGGGCCCCTTTAGTAACTTTCCAAGAATGCTTCTTATAGTATTCTCAACCTTTCCTTATCTTTCCGGATCATTCCGAGTCAATTCCGGCCAACCCAGTACAAAATGACCGTTTTGCCCCTGGTGGGCCAATCTTCTTTTTCGACCATACTGGCTCTGGGTATCAAACCGGTAACCTCTCGAGAATTCTTCTTATAGTATTCTCAATCTTTCTTTATCTTTTCGGATCATTCCGAGTCAGTTTCGGCAAACCCGGTACAAAATGACCGTTTTGCCCCTAGTGGGCCGGTCTCCTTTTTCAACCACACCGGCTCTAGGTATCAAATCGACAACCTTTGGGAACATTCTGAATAATGTTTTCAAATCTCGAGTCTTCTTCTGGGACAGTCCGAGTTCGTTCCGGCAGCTTTCCAACTCAATTGACCATTTTGCCCCTAACGGCCTGGTCAACCCTTCTGACACATCTTGTCCTCATTTTTCAAGTCAAATACCTCTGGGACACTATTTTAAGTGTTCCTGCTCTTTTCCGGCCTTCCGGGTCATCCCCAGTCTTCCAAAATCATTCCCAAACTTTCCGGAGTCATTCCTAGTAAAGTCAGGCTAAAAATTGCATGGTAATCACTAGTACAGGCGCCCAAATCTAGTCAAAGATACGTTGCTTGCCGACCTTAAATATTTCCTAAATGGCTAGCGCCACTAGTAGTGGCACCAAGCCAAAAATTAGCCTGGCGCCACTAGGAAAGTTTGGCCTGGCGCCACTGCAACAGGCGCCAGGTTTGTCCAACCTCTATAAATATAGAGCCTCTTCCAGTGTGAAAAGGGTCCATAAACTCAATCTAAAAATTCTATATTTCGATATACAGAGCTCGAGCACCTCCTAAACCCTAGCTTCCCTAGGTTTTCCAAACCCTAGCCACCGTACACTAAACCCTAGCCTCCTATACACTCATACACACCCCCATACACTCACACACTAACCTTCAACCCTCCTTCGAAGACTTGAAGAGTTGCAATCTGAAGTTTGAAGATTGAAGGCGGCTCTTGAAGATTGAAGACGAAGATCAAGACGAAGATCGAAGAAAGCAAGGCGTGCAAAATAAACAAGATACAAGGTAGGTTCTCCATTTAATTTTCTGCACTTCCCCCTCTCTCTTCTCTCTCCTAACCCACTTGGGTTTTCTCTATTTTAATCTCCCATCTCTTTCCCCTTCTTTCTTTGCATGCTTGAAACAAGGGGATTCCTGGTCCATGTGTAGGATTAGACTATCGGAGGGTCACCGTGTCGGGGGCTTTCCTTTAGGCTAACCGGAGACCACATGGGTTCGGCCCCCTTGATTATGTGGTGAAGCCTTAGCTTTGTATGTTCACGACCCCAAAATTGCATTGTGCATATCATGGTCTTGCATCTTCCAAAAGTTGTTTTCAAAGTCGTTTTTAAAATCGTTTTCAAACTCGTTTTCAAAATCGCATCAAAATCCTCTTTTTCAAAAATATGTTTTCAAAATCACAATCCTAGGGTGATTCTAGCTTTTCCATGGCTAGGGTTGCTTTAGGAAAGTATTACATTAAGAGCGACCAATATAGTTCATATTTTCAAATCTTGTTATTTTCAAAACCGCTTTCTTAAAGTGGTTCTAGCCTTCTTATGGTTAGAATCGCTTTAGGAAAGTGAGATGTTTTTATACTTTCCAAAAAGCTATCTTTTCAAAAATCCCTTCCTAAAATCTCTTTTCAACATACTTCCCAAAAATTCTTCCTTCCAAAATTGTTTTCAAAAAACTCTTTCCAAAAACCTATTTTTCAAAACCTCATTTTTCAACTCCTTTCCAAAACGCACTCTTCAAAGTCCACTTGCTAGAAACGTTCACTAGGTCTCTTTCCTAGAAAAACTCTCCCCAAAAATCTTGTCAAAAACTCTCTTTCCAAAATCTTTCCTCTAGAAACTCCTCTCTAGGATTTCCTTCCAAAAACTTGTTCCCAAAAACATACTTTTCAAAAATCTCTTTTCTTAGAGCCCAAGTCAAGCCCTAGAACTCAATTAGGAAACCCTAATTTTCCCTTCCAAAAACATGATTTTCAAACTTTGCCCCAAACGTAGGTTTCCAAAACCTCTTGTTTTCACATCAAAACTATACATATTTTCAAAACCTATTTCCTACTCAAATTATAGTCTTTCAAATCTAGGATTTCCAAAACTTCATCTTTCCAAATTCATGTTGAATCCAATCTCCCCTTTAAGAAACCAAATCCGATCTCCCCGTTTAGGAAACTAGATCCTATCTTCCGTTTTTGGAAACGAAATCAAACACTTCTTTTTAAAAACAAAATCCAATCCCTTCCTAATCCAAATCTTTCCTAATTCAAATCCTTCCTAACCCTCCACTTTCCTAAACCTTAAGTTTCCAAAACTTGAACATAAAAATCTTTCCTAAAATTTTAAAATTCAACCCTTTCCTAATTCTACCCTCTTTTCAAATCTTAACTTTTCAAACTTAAGTTTTCAAACCTTTCCTAAATTCAAACCTTTCCTAATTTCAAGATTTTCTAAAATTCAAACTCTAAAATTTTCTAAATCTTAAACTTTCCAAATTTCAAATCCTTCCAAATTTCAAAACTTTCTAAACTCAAAACTTTCTTATTTTCAAAACTTCCTTGTTTTCTAAACTTTCCAACTTTCAAAACTTTCTTAATTTCAAAAGTTTCCTAATTTAAAATCTTTCTAAACTTTCCAAATTCTAAACCTTTCTTAATCTAAACTTTTCCTAAGTCAAAACATTTCTAAATTCAACACTTTTCTATTTCAAAACCTTTCTTAAAACGAAACTTTCCAATTTTCAAAACTTCCCTATTTCAAAACATTCCAAATTCAAAACTTTCCTAAGTTGAAACTTTCCTAATTCCAAAACTTTCCTAAGTCGAAAACTTTCCTAATTCCAAAACTTTCCTAAAATGACACTTTCCTAATTCGAAACTTTCCTAATCCGAATCTTTCCTAATTCCAAGCGTTCCTAATCTTCCAAGTCTAATCTTTAAGTTAATTCTTTTCCAAAATCTTTCTAAGTCAAATCGAATCCTTCTTTTCTAAATTCTCTCTTTCCTTAGTCTAGGTTTCCCAAAACCAAGTCTTTCAAAATCAAATCTTTTCAAATCTTTCAATCAAAGTTCAATCTCTCCATCTTCCAATTCAATTTCCAATTCAATCTCTTTTCCAAATCAACTCCTTTATTTCCAATCGGACTCTTGTCTGAACTACGACTGACCTGATTCCTCCAAAAGGATACGTAGGCAAACCTCATGAGTGCAGTCACAACATTTTTCAAATTTCTATTTTCACAATCTTTTTCAAATCTCCAATTCTACAATCTTTTTCAAATCTCAAATTCTATGATCTATTTCAAACTTCCAATTCCAAATTTCAATTTCCAAATCTCTATTTTCAATTTCTAAAACTTTCCAATTTCAAACCCATCTTTTCAAATCTCTTTTCAAATCGAGTCAAGTTCTTTTCAAATCAAATCAAATTCTTTTTTTCAAATCTATTTCCAAATTAAGTCTTTTTTCTTGCACTTGCATATCATGCATCATGTTTTTCTAAACATTGTTTTCTAAAGTGAATGGGATTGAACTATAGTTAGTCGAAGACTCTCATAGGTGAATCTAGGGTAGATTGACATGTAGGTACCGAAAGGGCGGGGTAGGGTGATGGCTTAGCGTGTCTTCCCTACACGTAACCAACCTCTGAACCTAGAATCACCGATTTCAAAGACCAAAAGGAGTTATTTTTCAAAAAGGGCTAAATGCTTTCCAAAGGTTGCCAAACAACCTGTTTTTCTTAAAAACCCTCTCTTGAGGAGATATTTTCAAAATTGTTTTCCAAAATGCTAAGTGTAGTCTTCGGATTATTCTTAGTTTTTAGGTGACCTAACTCACCTTAATCAAGTTAGGTGGCGACTCCAAATCTTTTCTAAAAAGCCCTTTATTCAAATCTATTTTCAATTCAAACCTAGTCGCACTCATTCTTTTAGGAGGGTGAGTTCTAACGAGAGAGTACAACATTTTTTCCGCTTGTGTGAGTATTCCTCTAGTGCAAAAAATCTGGGCGCGACACACCTCTATTGAAGTAGAAAGAAAAATGAAATGGAAGGATAAGGAAGGAGAATGCTCCAACCAACCGACAGATCAAGAGATATTAGAATTCACCAAAGCTCTGGGAAAGGTTGATTACGACATCATGGAACAACTCAGAAAAGCCCCAGCCCATGTTTCATTGTTAGGTTTGTTACTCACTTCTGAAGTACACCAGGATGCTTTGATGAGAATCCTTAAGGATGCTCATGTACCAAAAAGTTTCACGCCAGATAACCTACATAACATGGTGAACCTCATCATGGCCCCAAACGTCATTACCTTCTTTGATGACGAGATACCTACTGATGGAACAGGCCATACCCGGGCTCTGCATATCGCTGTAAGAACAAGAGAAAAAATGGTAGCCAAAGTGTTGATAGATAATGGGCCGGCTTTGAATGTGTGCCTATATTCTACCCTAGAAAGGCTGGGAATAGACCAAACTTACTTGAAAAATAGTGGTATGATCATTCGTGCCTTTGACGGTTCTCGGAGGGAAGCTATAGGGAAAATTGAAATGCCTGTCGAGATAGGACCAATAACCTTCACAATTAAGTTCCAAGTCTTGCACATTCCGGCTGTCTACAATTTGCTCTTAGGAAGGCCCTGCATTCATTCGGCGGGTACAGTTCCTTCTAGTCTTCATCAGAAAGTCAAGTTCATCGTGAGATCCAAGCTAATCACTATTTTCACTGAAAAAGAGTTTGCTGTATACAAAGCTGATATCGTTGCATCTGACATTGAATTGCCTTCTTGCTTTCAGTCGTTCGAATATATCACTGTTGTACAGAAAGAAGATCAAGTGGGGCTGAAATATTCCTAGAACTCCCAGATGATAGTGCAGTACTTTAAAGCAAATGGTTTTCATCCGGGTAAAGGCTTAGGGAGATGTTTACAAGGAAGACCTGAAGTCGTAGAAATACCGTTGGCGAAACCCACCTTTGGGTTAGGATATGAACCCACAAGAAAGGAGAAAATAGAAGCAGCGCGGAAGAAGAGGGTTGATAGGAAAGCTGTCATAGAACTCTTGGATCAATTCAAGCAGTTGGACATGGGGAAAGGAATGTCTACATTAAATAAGAAGAAGAGAGGAGCCCAAGAAGAAGCGCCTGTTATGACAGCCAACATTGGAATAACTCAAGAGGGATCCATTCGAGCGATGCTGCCAGGCAAAAATTTGCATAATTGGGCCAGCAAAGATATCATCTGTGCTCGCAAGTTTCGATACACAGCTCACTAGAGTGAGATTCTGGAGCAACTGATTTGCCATAAACAAACTTTATCCTTTTAATTTACTTGTCTTAACTTTTTAAAATCAAGTTATTAATGAAAAAAAAAAATACTCCTTTCTTGTTTGATTCATTGCACACTATTTTCCATGCTAGGGACCCTTGCATCTGAGGCCTTACTCAGCTAATCCAGAGAATGCCAATCCTGATAAATGATGACTTAAACACTGAGTTTGATTATCAACAACTGGGAATTGAAGAAGACGTAAATTATTCAAAGGAGGTGCTAGAGGAAATTTAGGAAAAAATAGAAAGACATGAGAATCGTAATACCCCAAACATTAAGGAAACGGAAACCGTTAATTTAGGGAATGAAGGGGATCCAAAAGAACTTAGAATCGGTACAAGCCTAGACCAATGGCAGCGCAAAGAATTACTGGAACTATTGCATGTATACTTGGATGTTTTCGCGTGGTCCTATCAAGACATACCCGGATTGGATGAATCCATTGTTGAACATAGATTACCCCTGCACCCGCAGATGAAACCCTTTAAGCAGAGATTAAGAAGATTGAAACCCGAATGGAGCTTGAAGATCAAGGAAGAAGTGATTAAACAGCTCTAAGCAGGATTCCTACAAGTAGTAGAGTATCCACAATGGCTGGCTAATATTGTCCCGGTACCCAAGAAAGATGGCAAGGTGCGGATGTGTATTGACTTTCGGGACCTCAACAGGGCCAGTCCAAAGGACAATTTTTCTCTCCCACACATAGACTTGCTTATTGACAACATAGCCAGGCACGAAATGTTTTCCTTCATGGACGATTTTTCGGGATACAATCAGATCAAGCTGGCTGAAGAGGATCAGGAGAAGACTGTTTTCATTAGCCCTTGGGAACTATACTGTTATAAAGTCATGCCATTCGGACTTCACAATGTAGGGGCAACCTACCAAAAAGCCATGGTAACCTTATTCCATGACATGATGCATCAGGAAGTAGAAATTTATGTGGATGACATGATCGTCAAGTCTAAACAGTGGAAAGACCACCTGTTCATCCTACGGAAGGTGTTTGACTGCCTCTGTAAGTATCAGCTTAAGCTAAATCCTGCTAAATGCATGTTCGGAGTATCTTCAGGGAAGCTGTTGGGGTTTATAGTCAATGAAAAGGGTATAGAGGTTGATCCTGCCAAAGTTAAGTCCATCATCGAAATGCCGGCGCCAAAGGGGGAAAAGGAGGTTCGATCGTTTCTAGGCAAATTAAACTTTATCAGCAGATTCATCGCCCAAATGACCCACCTCTGTGAACCTATTTTCAAGCTCCTTAAGAAAGACGTTCCAAAAGAGTGAGATGATAACTGTCAAATAGTTTTTGAGAAAACTAAAGAATATCCGCGAAATCCTCCTGTTCTAGTGGCACTAACCCCGGGATGTCCTTTGTTGATGTACATGTCAGTGTTAGATACTTCCATGGGATGTGTTTTGGGACAACATGATGAAATGGAAAGAAAAGAGCAAGCCATTTACTACCTCAGTAAAAAATTCCTACCATATGAAACAAAGTATTCGGATCTCGAGAAAACTTGCTGCGCATTAGCCTGGGCAGCTCACAGGCTTCGGCACTACATGCTCTATCATGCCATCTTCCTCATCTCTCAAATGGATCCCCTCAAGTATATATTCGAGAAACCAACCCTGTCCAGCAGAATTGCCCGATGGCACATGATCTTGTCAGAATTTGACATCGTGTTCACTACCCGTAAAGTAGTCAAGGGGCAGGTGATTGCTGATTATCTGGCCGAGAACCCTATTGATGATTATCAATCCATGGAACGCAATTTCCTGATGAAAATATACTATGTGTTGATAACACATCTGAAGAGCAAGCAGAAGCCGAGTGAAAGATGTGTTTCGACGGGGCTGTTAATAAAAAGGGAGCTAGCATTGGGGCAGTAGTAGTGTCAAGAACAGGCAGTCATTATCCTATCGTGGTTAAGCTACAATTGGAACTCTGCACTAATAACATCGCCAAATATAAGGCTTGCATCCTGGGGTTAAGATTGGCATTAGAAATGAAGATTGATGAACTAGTTGTTTTCGGCAATTCATATCTGGTTATTCAGCAATCCAAGGATGTATACCAAACTCGAGATGCCAAACTTTCCCCGTATCATCAACAAGTCAAAGATTTGTGTTAGCTATTCAGAAGTGTGGATTTTCATCACGTACCCTGAGCAGATAACAGTTTTGTCGATGCCTTAGCTACGTTGCTTGTCGGCCTTAAAACTTTGCTAACTGGCTGGCGCCACTGCAAGCCAAGAATTGGCCTAGCGCCACTCCTAATGGCGCCAAGAGGAAATTTGGCCTGGCGCCACTGCAACAGGTGCCAGGTCTATCTCATCTCTATAAATACAGAGCCTCTTCTAGTGTGAAAGGGTTCCGCAAACTCAGTCTAAAAACCCTAATTCTCGATATACAGAGCTTGTATATTCCCAAAACCCTAGCTTCCCTAGCTTCTCTAAACCCTAGTCACCATACACCAAACCCTAACCTCCTATACACTCATACACACTCCTATACACTTATACACTAGCCTCCAACCCTCCATTGAAGAGTTGGATTGTTGCAACTTGAAGCTCTCGAAGACCAAGATGAAGCTCTTCTTATAGTTGGTTATAAGACTCTTTACAATCAAAGCCTATCAACTCCTTGATCTAATGATTGTCTGGATCTTGCTCGTATCCATAATTCACCGTCTCCTTACTTGACCACCGTTTAGATCCCCTTAGAATGGATTTGTCACATTGAACTCCTTTAAGACTATCGAACTCTTCAATTGGGTTGAAAAAGATTATTGCTAAGACACGTTTTTAAGCTTTTGAAAGGTGGGAAAAACTTCTCTCAAAATGTTTTTAATCATGGCAGCTTAGATCAAGTCTGGGAAAGTATGTTGGGCCTTAAATAGGCACAAAAATTGATTCCCAAGAATCCAAATTTCGTGCAGTGCCCATATTGTATGCCTACTATTTTTTCCCTTGACATCTTGCGACATCATACGAGGAACCTGTGAGGTCTTGTTCTACAACCAACACACTATTTTTGCCCTTGAGATCCCTTGAAGTCCATCGACATCTCTCGAAGTCCTAATTATCAGCCAAGATGTATCATACAAGTCTCTCTTAACACGAGCTTGCATGAATAATCTTCAAATCCTATCCAAATGCTTGTGATTGATATCCCAATTTTCTAGATTATAACTAACAAGATGTGGCACAAAATTTAGCCAATTACATAACCTTACACACAAGATTGACCACCTTCTATGATTTGTAGAACTTCACCACGAAGATACTAGGAAGAAGGCAACTATTGAATGTGATTCTTCATAAAAACACAATAATAATATGAATAAAAGAGAATGAAATATTATTAATCCCAAACTGACTTGAGGCAGAAGCCCTTACATCATGTTTAAAGACTGAACAAAAACCCTAACCCTAATTATTGAAATTATGGAAAAAATAAGAAAATTATCAAAAATGGTAAAATTCGAGTTGGCTCAAATTTGAAAACTAGAAAAATAAAGAAACTACCAAGAAAAAACCTAGAACAAATCAAATTCATATGGGCCAAGATATTGAGTAATCAAATCTTTTCGAATAGAGTAAAATATGCCCTATTTAAGGTGTAAACGATAGAATTTGTCAAAATTCCATGCTTTACCATCGTGATAGGTCACAATGGGTTCCTAGAATTGCGTTTTCTATCAGCCTTCTGAATTTTGCGCAACTTCGAGATACCTTTGTCGACTACCTTCGACCAAGTGCTCCATATAGCTCAATGCCATGCATGCGACTGCATCACGAAGGAAATAACATTGGGCTTGAATTGTTATCAATTAGGAATAAGTAGGAATTCCTGAGATAAAGAATAAAGAGATTAGAGTGGGGTACGAAGGGTGGGGGGAAAGGCAAGAAAGGGGCAGTGAAGGGTGAGAAATGGGTGGGGAAGGGTTGGGAGAGTGTGAGGTGGCGATGAAAGGTAGATGAGTGTTTGGAAAGGGGGATAGGGCAGTTTTTTTGTTTTTCTTGGGGGGGGGGGGGGGGGGACGGTGGAGAGGTGTGGGGTCAGATTAGAGGTTGGAAAGGATCGAAAAGAGCAAAATTGCTAAGGGGTGTTCGAACAGGGTGCCCAATCGTGCGAACGGCCGTTCAGATGTCAGGCTGAGCGAGCAAATGCTTTTTGGGGGGGGGGGGGGGATGTTGAGAGCTTGTTTTACCGTTTGATTCAGATTTGAATCAGGTTTGATGGCTGGGATGAGATTCAGAGAGCATGTTTTGCTATTCAATAGTCGTTTGTTGGCATGCGAACAGTCGTTCGAACGCTTGACGGTGCTTTACTTTTTTCACAGCTATATAAGGCAGTTTTGCCAAATTTAAAGAGAGCTTTTCATATTGTTAAAGATAGATAGTTAGATATAGTGTGATTTGAGAGCATTGGTGAGAGAGAGAGAGAGAGAGAGAGTAATTTTCAATAGAGTTCTGCAATTTCTTTGTAATCAAGCACTAGATTTATGATTTCAATGCAATTTCTTACCCTTTCAATGCAAATTCTCATGGATTCTAGTAGCTAAACTCAACCTTGACTGCAATTGTGAAAATCAACTAAGAATCTCCAAAGGTTTAATGGAGGTATATGAGTTTTCATTGAACTATCTTATAATTTTTTTAATTCATCTCAATTAAGTGTAGACCTATTAGAAAACTTAGATTCATGACTATATTTGGTAACCCTTATGCACAATATTAGAATTGGTATAGGGATTATACAAATCAATGGTATGAATCTATGATTCTCCCATTGAAAATTATTTTACACTCAATTGATGATGAATTCATGTTTATATGGCCTAAATCTTTT
This sequence comes from Euryodendron excelsum, assembly GCA_033060915.1. Classification (NCBI taxonomy): domain Eukaryota; kingdom Viridiplantae; phylum Streptophyta; class Magnoliopsida; order Ericales; family Pentaphylacaceae; genus Euryodendron; species Euryodendron excelsum. The sequence goes on along the minus strand of CM065385.1, from coordinate 29,692,492 downwards.
GAATCAATGATCCATGGAATTATTTGAGTTATCAATTTCTCCACTGAAGCTTGTAAAAACTTGGTTGCTTGAAGCAATTGTGTCAAAGCCTTTTCCCATATCTTTACATCTTAGTTTAATTGCTTTTATTTAGTGTAATTGACCACAAACCTCTTCATCAAATGATTTTTGGTCCATTTTAAACACTATTCACCTAGTTTCTATTTAATTCAAAGTAGTGTAGTATTTGATAAGTGCCTATAGCATGTATTGGACTTAATCTTCGAGAGAATCGATATCTGGACTCACCGAATGTAAACTATAAACGCCAACCATAAGCTTGCGGATTACAATTGTGTCCAATGGTTATTTGAGTAGCTATAAATAAAATCCACCTACATACGGGCTCCATATTTTAAAATTTGATGAACCTTGGTAAAACCCTAATCAATCAAGTCTTCTTTAATCACCCTAATCGCTAATTTTTGTGATGCCTATCCATTGGTGTGTCTTACTCCTTCCATTTTAAACTGATCAACTCGAACTTTTTCCCAAGCAACCTGCAGAGAACCAGCAACTTAAATAAACGCTAGCTATTAAAGACACTTTCACGTTCACGGATATACCATTTGAAGCAGCTTTGGTTGCGCTGCATGCGTTTAGTACTTCAAAAACATCATTTGATCTAAAAATTGCACGTCCAAACATGTTATTCAACAAAATAAACTACTGATCAAGTTACGAAATATAGAGCAAAATGCAACATGATGAAAATTTCTAAAGCAAGATCTCTCCACCCTCGTGAAGACGCCGACGATTTTCGAGATATTCAACGAAATTGTCCAGGTATTGGTCATGAAGGACTTTGTCACCAAATATCGCACTAATTTCTTTAGCTCTCTCTCGAAAGATCTTTCCTTCATCGTCAGCCATAACCAGCTTCAGTGAATCAGCAACTGAGTTCCTTGTAAATGACCCGTCTCGCTCGTCTCTCGGTATCTCTACCCCAACCTTCTTCTCATCAAGTACCCTAGCATTTAACCCTTGGTCGACCAAGAAGGGCAGCATAATAAGTGGGAGCCCGAATTGGAGCCCTTCTACGGTTGAACTCCAACCACAGTGAGTCAAGAAACCACCAACCGATTCGTGAGCCAATAGCCTGAGTTGGGGTACCCAACTCGTCCACACAAGTCCGCGACCTTTGGTTCGCTCCTCGAACCCGCCCGGCAGCTCCAAGGGGTCGAGCTCGTCGGAGCCGGCTGGCTTCCTGAGGGCCCAGAAGAAGGGCAACCCAGATAGCTCCAATCCAAGAGACAACTCAGTGAGTTGTTCTTGACTCAATGTGACCTCACTGCCGAGCGCTATGTAAACCACTGAACCGCTGTTTTGTTGGTCAAGCCACTCGCTGATTGAAAGCCACGTCTCGTTCTTTTCGTCTCCGCCGTCTTCCAGCGAGGGGGGCATTAAGCCCACCGGAAGAACAGGCTTTTGGTGAAGCTCTTCGAGGAGTTTCAACCAATCAGGCTCGAACTCTCTGCAGTGTCGCACAGCGATCACGTCGCACCCGAAGATTGTCGATCCACTTCGATACAAGTTCGAAACGCCACAGTCGACGTTTTTAGATCCTGCCATCCACTTCGCCTCGTGAAGGCGGTAGGCTACATTTGAAGGGAATGGAACCCACTTTGGTCGGACGGTGAAATGCTCTGGCTCTGTCCGCGGATCAGAACCGTCGATCATTGCCGATGCTGGTCCCAAGAAAGCCAAAAACCAGGCGTTGATTATCATGAAGAAGGCGCTCAAAATTCCAAGTTTACCGGTGATGGGAGGCAGCCAGTAAGGAGCGAAATCGTATATTATCCAATCCGGCGCCGAAGTTTGAAGAAAATGAGTCAAATCAGTCTCGAGACCGTCGAAGGCCTTCTTGAGATAGGGGAACTTACTGGGAGGAACATCGGTGGTGGCCTCTGCTTGGTCGGGGAGGCCATCGACGTGGGGTAAAGGAAGCTTCACCAAGTAAATGAAGTCGGCTAAATTTGGAGGCAGCTTGGGCAAGCGTTGGATATTTCTTGGGGTGGATATGAACGAGACTCTGTGGCCCTTTGTGGCTATGAACTTGGAGAGCTCTAAATATGGAATCATATGACCAAAGGCTAGCCATGGAAACATCACTACGTGAAGCTTCTCATCTCCGGCCGTGGCCTTCTTCTTCTTTGCGAGGTGGCCTCTGCCCATTTCTCCAATGTGTGTGTATATATATATTTTTGAGTGTAGTACTATTTGGCATGACCAAAAGTACATTTGTTTTTCCAAGCAATATAAAGCCCGCTATTACGTGAATTGCATTTTATTAACGTAAATATGTCATTGTCTTTGATTGTTCATCTGAGTAACACAACTAGAAATAAGAGAAGTATGATGTTAATCCAAAAAACAAAAAAAGACAAAGAAGAATGATGAAAGGGGAAAATTATACCAAGCTCCCTCAACAACTTTTACCACCAATACAGAAAGCTCTCTCAGGTTTCAAGAAATTACGAATTTCCTTATAAATTCATATAATTCATTGAGTACTTGGTCTGTTCCGGTGGTCGAAACGTTATGAATTCACTCAAGGTTCAAGCCCGTCAGGCTATTTTCTTTTCCTAATTGCCTTATAGAAAATAAAATAAAATAAAAATCTTACGATTTATTCAGTAAGAGCTTGATGGCTGGGTATGAAGACTTGATAAAGTTGTGCTATCCCACAAACCCCATTTCATTGCTAGTGTAATGGGCTCATTGGGCCGTCCAGTTTTTCGGTCGAGTTTAAGACGTTGCCTGGAACTAGCATCAATCATAGAGAGGCATTGATTTTTCAATGAAACAAAGCCCATCTCTTGTGCTCTCTCGCCTCCTTGTCAGAGTTTCTTTTCAAATGAAAGTAACAGAAATAGTAAATTTACATTTGTGTCCTTGGACTAAAAATGTATTATTATTGGCAAAAAAACTCAACCAAGAAATCAACCTAAGTAATTTTTTGTTGTTCTTCCAAAAAATTAATAGAGAATCTCATCAAAATATTGTGATAATGAGTCATCTCTTTTCTCATCCCTAGAAATAAGTAAATGAGTTCGACATAAATTTATCATCATGAGTCCTACACTCTTGAAAAGCTTTCATGATCTAGATCACGAGAAAAACTTAAAATCGTGACAAGGTATCATCTTGCGTGCAACATATCTCCTTAGTTTGCACATTAATAAGGTTCCTATTTGTCTTCATCTGTAAGAGAACTGGTGAAGCAGAAAAGAGGATGATTTTTGCAAAAGATGAGCAAAGAATGAAGTGCAAAAAGTATCCGATGCTGAAGTTGGAGATATCTACTGTATAGAGATATCTATGGTACGGAGAATGGGAGAACCGAAATAAAGTTAGTTTTTCAGATTCTGGTTCCCAAACTCTGCAGCAGCTTGTTTGCGGAGAGTTAGTGACTGTACCAATAAACAAAATTTCTATTCAGTCCCAAGACCTTCCTCATCAAGTGATGCAGAAGGCAGTCCGGATAAGAAAGTGACTTCATTTTTCTCAAGTAAAATTTGGAGAAGTTCGCTGTCAACAATAAACTTAACGCCATAAAGTGAACCTTGCTTTGAAAGTACGAACGATCAATGTTAAACGGTGAAATTCTTATCAGGTTCACGGCGGTTGGGGAAGCATGCAATTACGATATGCACATTGAATCTCCATATATAATGCAAGCAAGTGGCAGAAGATCTATGACTGATGCAACCCAGCAATTTAATTTGAAATTCGAAGATTGTTTTCGGCGCTGCAGATCAAGTAGGCAATTCAACTTTAGAAGTTAGGTTACCTTTGATATGCAACAATTGAATGGAATGTAATGCTTACTTTCACCGTTTCATCATTTGATACGTTGAAATGAGGTGAGTTGATCATTCTTACCATAAGTGAGAACGAGCATTAATTCTCTCTTTGAAAAGAGGTAATGACTATTCCCACTCTTCTTAATCAAAGGAATAATCGTTTTCATTTTTTTCATTTAATGATGGAATAAGAGAAAAAAGAGGAGAAGCTAATATTATAATAAAAGATTGTATGATATACCATTATGATATTGTATACCAACAAATATAATACATATGATACTACGTTATATATTACATTATAGTATATACTATAATATCTAATTCATATATGATATAAATTGCGTAAATTATACAATGCACTTTTAACTTTATATCCAATCTCATTTCAAGACTTTCATTTTAATTATAACAATTAAATTTTTATACTTTTAATTTTCTATAATGTCAATATTTTCCTAACTTGCTTGGATAGTAGACGGAAAAAGCACACCTTGCAATTTTTTAAGGGGCAAAAAGGATAATTGAGTAATGTATGTTACCCTACCTATTTCCCTATCCTGTTCCCTCTCTCTGCAACTCCCTATTGTCACATCCTAATTTTTGAAAAGTCTATTTTTAAGGAATAGTGTCAATCGTTGAAAAGTTTAAGTCAAAGTCAAGGATTCATGTCAAATTTTAGTCAAAATAGTTTCAAGAAAATTTTTTGAAATTCATTGTCAAGATAGTTTTTATTTTGAAAATTTTTATAAAAACACTAGTTTAATAAAACATGTTTTAAAAAAAATATTAAGTCTCAAATATCCAACCCAATCTCCAAATCCATCCTCCAAACCAAACCACAAGGATTAGGTCATAGCATACTATCAACATAAAGTAAATCTCTAAATGAAACAAAATAATAATAATACAATAATTCAATTGAAATTTAAAATAAAGTTAAAGGTATAATATAATTTAAAAATAAAATAACTAAAACCTAATGATACAACAATATGGGGTCAAAATGTTCTAATCCCCGTCCTCAAGTGTGCTTCTCCGAAGGCCTACCCGCAACTGTTCTAGAGTGAGTATTTTCATGGCTCAAGTAAGAAATTATGTTACAAAGCTAATACACATGAGGTGACATGTGAAAGTGTACAATAAAGAACACATGAGAGAATATAAAATGCAATTTCAAACCTAACTCTTAACCCAATCCCTAATGCTATGAACCAAGCACACAAATTAATTGAACAACCAATCAATGCTAAACAAGGTTTAAGTCACAGATTTAGTATTTTCTTTGTATATAGAAATAACACAATGTAACAATAAAGTAAATAAGGTAGACCTATCTAACACAGTTAACATATTATAAATGATCAATACAACACTATCGATTTCAATCTACCACGACATTAGATAATATTTACATTTGCACAATAAACATATAGAATGATGTAGTCCATAATCAAATCAATATCAATAAATTAAGCATCATACATCAATATTATCCGTCAAAACACTATCACTAAGAGTCTTCATATGCTTATTAACATCAACAATGTCAAGTTAACTCCATAAGATCAAAACTGAAAAAAATAAAAATAAATTGATAAATAAATAAAATATCCGGACACACCCAAGCCCAAACTCAATGCAAGTGCATGCAACCGGTTGTACTAGGGAGGCGATGATAGTTTATCAACAACCTCATCCGCACTTTATGGATTATCATCCAAAGAATGCATGAATCCAAGTAATACCGCGCATTATGGGCCGTACCCAAAGTACTTGTGAATCCCACCAAATGAGGCACCAGGACTTTCCTCACCAAAAGACGCGTGAATCCAAGTAATACTACACATTACGGGCCACACCCAAAGTACTTGTGAATCCCACCAAATAAGGTACGACGACTTTATTCTAATCCAAATCTTAGGGTCAAGGCTCCAAGCCCGTGTCCGACTACGCCCTATTACCAATAGACTTTAACCCAAGTTTAAACCAACATAAATACCACACAAAGGTAAAACCAATAATATCCAAGTCATTAAATCCATAATCATCTCTTATAATTACCCAAGGCATTCAAACATTTTTAATCTTCCATTTTATGCCCATTTTTGCAATACGCCAAGTACCAGAAATTATTTAATTAATTCATTTAAACTAATCAACACCTTAACTATAATTCACATACACATGAATCACACAAATACCAAGTCAATTTTATGAATCAATTATTTTATGGTAAAATTTTTAGTTTTATGAAATGTGTAAACATTGTAAAACCCTAAGTTTTCACTCAAAATATTCAATAATAAACAAGATATCAATTACTTAACACACTATGCTAAATATAGCAAGAATCAACCAACAAAGCTAAGAAATTAAATAATAATAAAATTTTAAGTTTATGTAAAACCTAGAAATTGACCTAACAATCCTAGAGGCATGATTTCTATCCCAAACAACATGTATATCTCAAATATATTAACCCAATAGCACAACCCATGTATAACCTTACCTCTTTGAAGATAGCTAATAGCGAGTAAACTCAACGTTACCGGAAGTTTCCTTTGAAACCACCAATGTGAAGCCCTTGTAAAGAAGAACACAAAACGTTTAAGGAGTGGTACTAAAATCTTGCTCTAAGGGGAAAAAAAATAGAAGATGAAAGAAAGAAGAAGAAAAGAAAAAGAGAAAGAAACAGAGTGAGGCTGCTGAAAGTGTTAGAGAGATATATATATATATATAAGGTTTTGATATTTAAGCCATTTAGGTATAATTACTAAAAAAAACCCCCAAACTTATAAATAATATCAACTAAAACCCACGCCACCTTTTTGACCATTTGGCCTTTAGACTGGTCATTCCATCATCCCCAACTAAGAAAATAGTTTTATTCTCAAAACTCAAAACATACGTAACTAGTAAACAACTGAGGATATTTGGCATACAACTCAGACACCCATTCTCACGTAGCCTCGTCAACCCCATGATGTTGCCACATCACTTTCACCTAAGGAATAGTCTTACACTAAAGAACCTGCTCCTTAGAGTCAACATTCTACGCCAGATGCTGCTCAAATGATATGTCCTCTCTAGCTCCAAATTTGACCAATCTAACAAATATGAAGGATCCAACTCGTACTTTCTTAATATCGAGACATAGAATACCTCGTGCACTCTTGAAAACTGTAGTGACAATGCCAACTATTGAGCCCAGATTTTTCGCACTCGAAGAATACTCACACAAGCGGGAAAAATGATGTACTCTCTCGTTAGAACTAACCCTCCTAGAAGAATGAGTGCGACTAGGTTTGAATTGAAAATCTAATTTGAATAAAGGGCTTTGAGAAAAAGATTTGGAGTCACCACCTAACTTGATTAAGGTGAGTTAGGTCATCTAAAAACTAAGAATAATCCGAAGACTATACTTAGGATTTTTGAAAAACGATTTTGAAAATATCTCCTCAAGAGAGAGATTTAGGAAAACGGGTTGTTTAGCAACCTTTGGAAAAAATTTAGCCCTTTCTGAAAAATAACTCCGTTTTGGTCTTTGAAATCAGTGATCCTAGGTTTGGAGGTTGGTTACGTGTAGGAAAGACGTACTAAGCCATCACCCTACCCCGCCCTTTCGGTACCTACATGTCAATCTACCCTAGATTCACCTATGAGAGTTTTTAACTAACTATTTTTCAATCCTATTCACTTTGAAAAACAATGTTTAAAAAGAAACTAACATGATGCATGATATGCACCTGTAAGAAAAGAGACTTGAAAAATAGATCTGGAAATAAACTGATTTGAAATTGATTTGATTTGGAAATAAATTTGAAATTGAAAAGTTTGAGAAATTAGAAATAAAAATTTGGAAATAGAAATTTGAAATTGGAATTTTGAAAATAAATTGGAATTTGAGATTTGAAAAATGTGGAGGAGTTTGAAATTTGAAAGAAATTGTGGAATTTGAGATTTGAAAAAAAGTTGTGACCGCACCCATAGGGTTGCCTACGTATCCTTTTGGAGGAATCAGGTCAGTCGTAGTTCGGACAAGAGTCCGATTGAAAATAGAATGTTTGATTTGAAAACGGAGTTGAATTGGAAGATTGAGAAATTGAACTTTGATTGGAAGATTTGAAAAGATTTGATTTTGAAAGACTTGGTTTTAGGAAACCTAGACTTAGGAAAGAGAGGACTTAGAAAAGAAGGATGGGATTTGGCTTAGAAAGATTTTGGAAAAGAGTTGACTTGAAGATTGGATTTGGAAGATTTGGAAAGCTTGGAATTAGGAAGGATTCGGATTAGGAAAGTGTCATTTTAGGAAAGTTTTGGAATTAGGAAAGTTTTCAAGCTAAGAAAGTTTCGAAATTAGGAAAGTTTTGAATTCAGAAAGTTTCAACCTAGGAAAGTTTTGAATTAGGAAAGTTTCAATTTAGGAAAGTGTTGTTTTAGGAAATGTTTTGAAATTAGGAAGTTTTGAAAGTTGGAAAGTATAAAATTTGGAAAGTTTTGAAATAGGAAAGTTTTGAAAATTGAAAAGTTGAGTTTATAAAGTTTTGAAATTTGGAAGGATTTGAAATTTGGAAAGTTTAAGATTTAGAAAGTTTTAGAGTTTGAATTTTAGAAAATCTTGAGATTAGGAAAGGTTAAGTTAAGGAAAGATTTGAAAACTTGAATTTGGAAAGCTAAGATTTGGAAAGGGGGGAAAGATGTGAAAGTTGAAAGTTTTAGGAAACTTATGGTTTAGGAAGGTAGGAAATTAGGAAAGATTTAGACTTTGAGTTTTAAAATTTAGAAAAGATTGTTATGTTCAAGTTTTGGAAACTTAAGACGTAGGAAAGTGAAAGATTAGGAAGAAGTTGAATTAGGAAAGATTTAGATTAGGAAGGGATTGGATTTTATTTCTAAAAGAGAAAGTTTGATTTTGTTTCCAAAAACGGAGGGTTGGATCTAGTTTCCTAAACGGGAAGATTGGTTTTAGGTAAGGATTTGGAAAAGGGAAGTTTCTAGAAACCCTAGATTTGAAAAACTATAGTTTTGACGTAGAAAATAGGTTTTAGAAATATGTATAGTTTTGATGTAGAAAACAAAAGGTTTTGAAAACTTAGATTTTAAGGCAAGTTTGAAAACCATGTTTTTGGAAAGAAAATTAGGGTTTTCTAAGTGTGAGTTCTAGGGCTTGACTTGGGCACCAAGAAAAAGGACTTCTGGAAAGTGCGTTTTTGGAAACACGTTTTTAGAAGGAAATCCTAAAGAGGAGTTTCTAGAGGGAAGATTTTGGAAAGAGAGTTTTTTAGAAGGATTTTTGGAAGATTGTTGAAGAGAGTTTTTAGGAAAGTATGTTGAAAAAGAGATTTTTAGGAAGAGATTTTTGAAAAGAGAGTTTTTAGAAAGTGTAAAAACGTCTCACTTTCCTAAAGCGATTTTAGCCATAAAAAGGCTAGAACCACTTTAAGAAAGTGGTTTTGAAAATAAGGAGTTGAAAAATATAGACCATACCGATCTCTTTAAATGTAACACTTTCCTAAAGCAATCCTAGCCATGAAAATGCTAGAATCACCCTAGGATTGAAAACATGTTTTGAAAAAAAGGATTTTGATATAATTTTGAAAACAAGTTTGAAAACGATTTTTGGAAGATGCAAGACCATGATATGCACAATGCAATTTTGCGGTCGTGAACATACAAGGTTAAGGCTTCACCACATAATCAAGGAGGCCGGACCCACGTGATCTCTGGTTAGACTAGAAGAAAGCCCCCGACACGGTGACTCTCTAATAGCCCAATTCTACACATGGACCGAGAATCCCCTTGTTTCAAGCATGCAAAGAAAGGGGGGAAAGAGATGGGGGATTAAAATAGAGAAAACCTAAGTGGGTTAGGAGAGAGAAGAGAGAGGGGGAAGTGCGGAAATTTAAATGGAGAACCTACCTTGTATCTTGTTTAGCTTGCGCGCCTTGCTTTGTTCGGTCTTCGTCTTCAATCTTCAAGAGCCGCCTTCAATCTTCAAACTTCAGATTGCAACTCTTCAAGTCTTCGAAGGAGGGTTGAAAGTTAGTGTATGAGTGTATGGGGGTATGTATGAGTGTATAGGTGGCTAGGGTTTAGTGTATGGTGGCTAGGGTTTTGGAAAACCTAGGGAAGCTAGGGTTTAGGAAGTGCACGAGCTCTGTATATTGAATTATATGATTTTTAGACTGAGTTTACGCATCCTTTTCACGTTGGAAGAGGCTCTATATTTATGGAGGTTGGACAAACCTGGCGCCTGTTGCAGTGGCGCTAGGCCAAACTTTACACTGGCGCCACTAGGAGTGGCGCCAGCCATTTAGGAAATGTTTAAGGTTAGCAAGCAACGTATCTTTGACTAGATTTGGGCGCCTATACTAGTGACTACCATGTAATTTTTAGCCTGGCTTCACTAAGAGTGACTCCGGAAAGTCCGGGAATGATTTGAAGAGGCCGGGAATGACCCGGAAGGCCGTAAAAGAGCAGGAACTCTTAGAATAGTGTCTCGGAGGTATTTGACTTGAAAAATGAGGACAAGATGTGTCGGAAGGGTTGACCGGGCCTTTAGGGGCAAAACGGTCAATCGGATCGGGAAGTTGCCGGGACAGACTCGGACTGTCCCGGAAGAAGACTCGAGATTTGGAAACATTATTCAGAATGTTCCCAAAGGTTGCCGGTTTGATTCCCAGAGCCGGTGTGGTCAGAAGAGGTGACCGGCCCACTAGGGGCAAAACGGTCATTTCGCACCAGGTTTGCCGGAACTGACTAGGAATGACCCGGAAGGATAGAAGAAGGTTGAGAATACTATAAGATGTAATCTCAGAGGATTACTGGTTTGATACCCAGAGCCAATGTGGTCGCAAAAGGAGACCGGCCCACCAGGGGCAAAACGGTCATTTTGTATCGGGTTTGCCAGAACTGACTCGGAATGATCCGAAAAGATAAAGTGAGGTTGAGAATACTATAAGAAGCATTCTCGGGAGGTTACCAAAGGGACCGTGATTGGAACTGTCTCAAGGAATAAATTGTCTCGAGAGAGGGATTTGAAAGGGGACTTATCATCTTCGAAAAGACGTGCCTGATTTGGAACCGTCTCGAGGAATAAACTGTCTCGAGAGAGGGATTGGAAAGGGGACTTACCGTCTTCGAAAAGACGTGCCTGATTTGGAACTGTCTCGAGGAATAAACTGTCTCGAGAGAGGGATTGGAAAGGAGATTTACCGTCTTCAAAAAGACGTGCCTGAATTGGAACTGTCTCGAGGAATAAACTGTCTCGAGAGAGGGATTGGAAAGGAGATTTACCGTCTTCAAAAAGACGTGCCTGAATTGGAACCGTCTCGAGGAATAAACTGTCTCGAGAGAGGGATTGGAAAGGGAACTTACCGTCATTGAAAAGACGTGCCTGGATTGGAACCGTCTCGAGGAATAAACTGTCTCGAGAGAAGGATTGGAAAGGGGACTTACCGTCTCTGAAAAGACGTACCTGGATTGGAACCTTCTCGAGGAATAAACTGTCTCGAGAGAGGGATTGGAAAGGGGACTTACCGTCTTCGAAAAGACGTGCCTGATTGGGAACTGTCTCGAGGAATAAACTGTCTCAAGAGAGGGATTGGAAAGGGGACTTACCGTCTTCAAAAAGACGTGCCTGAATTGGAACCGTCTCGAGGAATAAACTGTCTCGAGAGAGAGATTGGAAAGGGAACTTACCATCTTCGAAAAGACGTGCCTGGATTAGAACCGTCTTAAGGAATAAACTGTCTCGAAAGAGGGATTGGAAAGGGGACTTACCGCCTTCGAAAAGACGTGCCTGGATTGGAACCGTCTCGAGGAATAAACTGTCTCTCGAGAGAGATTGGAGTTGAAATTGGAAGAACAATGCCCCTAAGGGCATTTTGGTCATTTTGCCTCTATTTGGGCCTGGTGGGCCCGCGAAGCGATGGACAAACAGGATTTGGACTTAGAAAGTTGGTTTCGATTGGAATACGCCCATAATGACTTGTAGACAAGTCTGGACAGAGTGTAGACTGCCGAGCGGTCAAAAATGGGATGCTTACACCAACTGATATGTAACAACCCCCGCTCTCGCAAGAATCTAAAAAGCCCTAATATAACGTGGCGATAACTTCGTACTTTGACCAAATATCCTCAATCCTTTTCATGAAGAAACCTTTATAAACACGTGATCACCAACCTCAAACTCTAAAGGCTGTCTTTGCTGGTCCGTATAATTCTTCTGACAACTTTAAGCTATGAGTACTCGTTGTCGAATCACTTTGACCTTCTCGGTCATCTCCTAAATCAAATCTAATCCCATGCCAACTGCATCACCTAACTCAGTCCAACAAACTAGTGTATATGCTTGACCATGCAAAGCCTCAAAAGGTGTCATCACAATGCTTGATTGATAGTTGTTGTTGTATACAAACTCTGCCAAAGGTAAATGATCCTCCCAGCCACCTTGAAAGTCAAGTACACATGCTCGTAGCATATTTTTCAAGATCTAAATTGGCCACTCTAACTGCCCATCTGCTAGAGCATGAAACACTAAGCTAAAGTTCAACTGAGTTCCCAAGTTTTCCTAAAGACTCTGCCAAAACTACAATGTGAATATTGGATCCCGATCTAAATAATAGAAACCAAAACATCGTGAGGTCTGATAATTTCCGAAATATACAACTTGCTAAGTGTGGTCACAGAATTTGTCGTTCGCATCCTTAAAAAGTGTGCCAATTTCATCAACTGGTCAACTAGATCCCAAATAACATCGTACCCTCGCTGTGATCTGGAAAGTCTTGTAATAAAGTCCATCGTGACATGTTCCCATTTTCACTCTACTACTGGTAAAAGCTATAACTTCCCTGCTAGTCTATGGTGTCTAGTCTTCATCTCCTGGCAAATCAAACATTTGTGCTATATCTCCTTTCATGGCCCTTCATTAGAATTGGCTTCGTAGATCATGATACATCTCCGTGCTTCTTAGGTGAACTGGAAGCCACGAATGATTAAATTCTCAAAGAACCTTGTCTCGGCAAGCCATTGGAACATACAATCTCCCATGAAACCACAAGCTATAGTTTACGCCTACTGGCCAATCCTCGAATCCTTCATCACTGTAAACACAAGCCCAAATAGAATCTGCCTTATCATTTGAATACTGAGTCTCGATAACCCAACTAAAAAGTACCAACTGTGTCACTACCCTAAACAATGTAACTGGTAATGTCTTCTTAGCAAAATGAAGGTAATACGTAATAATCTCATCAATTATCTTCCATTTTTGAATTACTAAACTGGCTACACTGCTCCAAGTCTTCCTATTGAAGGCATCTGCCACAACATATGCCTTCACGGCATGGTAATGTAACTCAAAGTTGTAGTCCTCCATATACTTCATCCATTGCCTCTGATGGCGATTAAAGTCTTTCTGAGTGAAGATCTAATTCAAAATCTTATGATCATAAAGTCCTTCAGCTTCTCACTGTAGAGATAATGTCTCCAACTTTTCAAGGCAAAAAGTACCGCTACAAACTCCAAATCATGAGTAGCATAGTTCTTTTCATGTGTCTTCAACTACTGTGAACCATATGCCACTATAAAACCCAATTCCATCAACAAGCAAACAAGATCCTCCTGCGACACATCGTAATAAACCGAGTAGTCAACCCCTCTTTCAAGAATAACCAACACCGGTGTCATAGTCAACTTCACCTTCAGTTCCTTGAGTGTGTGCTCACACGCGTCATCCCAAATAAATTTACCTCTCTTTCAAGTCAATCTCATCATCGGTGCCACCAATGTTGAAAAGTCCGGCACAAAGCGTCGATAGTAACCCGCTAAACCCAAAAAGATCTAGATTTCAAACTTATTATACAGTCTCTCCACTCAATACTTGAGTCAATCTTAAAAGGATCAACTGATACACCCACTTGATACCATGGGGCCAAGGAATTTCACTACTTCTAGCCAAAATTCACATTTCTTGAACAAACTACTTGTGCACCCGTAGAGTTTGTAAAACAATACACAAGTGTTTCTTGTGCTCTTCCTCTGAAGCCAAATATACCAAAATATCATCCACGAACAAAACGAGGAATCGATCCAAGTACTCGAAAAAAATCTAATTCATCAAAGTCATGAAAGCTGCAGATGTGTTCGTCAACCTAAATGGCATCACTACGAACTCATAATGACCGTAGTGTGTACAAAAAGCCGTCTTGAGGATGTCCTCCTCCTTGACCCGTAGCTGGTAGTAACTCGACCTCAAGTCAATATATAAGAAACACTTCAAACCCTTCAACAGATCAAACAAGTCATCTCCTTGGCATTGAATATTTGTTCTTAATTGTAACCCAATTCAACTTCCAGTAGTTAATACATAACTACAATGAACCATTCTTCTTCTGAGCAAACAACGTTGGTGCTCTCCAAGGCGAAACGCTCAATCAAATAAAGCCCTTCTTTAGTAGTTCATGCAAATGAACCTTAAATTCCCAAAACTCTGTAGGTGCGAAATGATACGCTACCATTACGATAAGTGTCACTCCAAGAACAAGTTAACGAAAGCACTACCCCCTGAACAGGTGGCAAACTGTACAATTCAGCAGCGAAAACATCCAAATAGTTGCAAACAACCGAGGGAATTCACTATGAACCGCAAACCCATTCTCAGCTAACAAATTGGCTAGGAAAAAGCTAGAACTATCCATGGTAAACAAGCTAAACAAGGAAGCCACTAAGGGATCACTACGCTTCCCTACAAATCGAAAGTAATCTCCCTAAGGAGTACAGATCAACACTTTACAGTTGAAACATTCTATGATAGCCTAAAACATAGACAACCAGTCTATCCCCAAAATCAAGTCAAAACTCGACATGTCTATTAAGACGAAGTCATGTACAAACTGGCGATTATCAATCCCCAAAACATAATTTTGACAAATTCGGTCCAAATATACTCCACCCCCAACCGAGGTGTCTACCCATAAGCCTTACTCTAACTGGTTCACCTCTAACCACAATGCTTGCATAAACGATATGAATGTGATGCCCCTAAATCTAGCAACACCCGAGCTAAACACCCAAACACCAAAAATATACCTTGTACCACTGAGGAATCCCCTGGTCTCCTTAATAGTCAACCACCACTTACTGTTGCTCCCGTCAATTTCAATGACATAATCTTAATCCTAAGGTCATCCTCCATAATCTCCAACACATCAAGGAGTTTGGTAATCTCCATTAATCACTTACTAATCACTCCTATACCACCACTGCTCCAATAGTGACATCCAACTGAGGAGGCAACAACCAATTATACTCCCTAATTGAGGTTCCCTCTGCTATTGATATACCTCTTCCTACGCATTTCTGGTCATCTGTTTCACAGCATTGGCCATCTCCCTCATAAACTGAGACCCATCAATTGGTTCCTGTCGAGCACTAGTCAACACTCCATGAGCTCGCCCTCGTCTTAGTGGCATCATTCTAATATGATGCACAAAACAAATGTTCAAAAATAGATAATCCTGATATGCTCTTCAGACATCCATAAGCATAAACAGAGACTAAGCATAGTACGTACATATCACAAGTATTAAAACCAACCATGTAGGAATTTTCTAACATGTTATAAACATATATTATCACATAACTCATGCTAGACTACCCATATCATCACATTCACAACACATATCACAAGACAGGTATATCCTTCCAAACAACCCATCAAATCATCCAATCACACTATCATGTTATTCAAGTATGTCACATATACTATAATCAACCGCATATGAAAATCTCCTAAACAGGTCATAAATAATCATCCAAATCAAATCCATGCTCACAATCCATATGGCATGTAAACCAAAACCTTAAGTGCAATATATAACATATACTATGCAACCAACACGCATATGCAAGCTCAAATTTGAGGCCAAGCCTCTCCTACGATAACCAGGTATTCGAACCCAGTGCTCTGATACCAAGTTGTCATGCCCTAATTTTTGAAAAGCCGATTTCTAAGAAATAAAGTTTCAAACATTGAAAAGTTCAAGTCAAAGTCAAGGATCCATGTCAGATTTTAGTCAAAATAGTTTTAAGAAAAAGTTTTGAAATTCGTTTTAAATATAATTTTTATTTTAAAAATTTTTGAAATAAAATTGCATGGGTCCATTTGTATTTTGAACAAATCTGGTTTAATAAAACCTATTTAAAACATGTTTTAGACAAAAATATATTAAAGTCTCAAACAACTAGACTCCAACAATACATCTCAATCTCAAACTCAATACACCCTTGTCAATAAACCATCCTCCAAACCAAACCACAACAAAGACTAAGTCATAGCATACTACCAACATAAAATAATCTCAGAATGAAACAAAATAATAATAATAATTCGATCAACTATTTGAAATTCAAAATAAAGATAGAGGTATAACATAACTTAAAAATAAAATAACTAACACCTAATGATGCAACAATATGTGATCAAAATATAAAATAGACCTCCAATATTCTAATCCCGATCCTCAAGTCATCTTGCTCGAAGACCCAACTGCAACTGTTGTAAGGTGAGCATGTACACAATTCAAGTAGGAGATTATGCTACAAAGTTAACACACATGAGGTGACATGTGAAAGTGTACAATAAAGAATGTATGAGAGCATATAAAATACAATTCCAAACTTGACTTTTAACCCGATCCCCAATGCTATGAACTAAGCATCTAGATTAATCGAATAACTAATCAATGCTAAACATGGTTCAAGTCATAGATCTAGTATTTTCTACATCTATAGAAATAACACAATGTAACAATAAAGTAAACAAGGTAGACCTACCTAACACAGTTAACATAGATTTTCTACATCTATAGAAATAACATAATGTAACAATAAAGTAAACAAGGTAGACCCCTCCAACACAGTTAACATAGATAAATGATTAATACAGCACTACCGATTTCAATGTACCACAACATTAGATAGTATTTACATTTACACAATAAACATATAGAATGAAGTAGTCCACAATCAATTAAATATCCATAAATTAAGCATCATACGTCAACATCCTCCGCCAAAACACTATCACCAAGAGTCTTCACATGCTTCTTAACATCAACAAGGTCAAGTTAACTCTATAAGACCAAAACTGAATAAAAAAATAATGGATAAATAAATAAATAAAATATCTAGAGTCACCTAAGTCCAAACCCAATGCAAGTGCATGCAACCAGCTGCCGTATTGAGGAGGGCATATTAGTCCACCATCAAGCTCATCCACATTTTATGGGTTACCACCTAATGGACGTGTGAATCTAAGTAATTCTGTACATTATGGGCCGCATCCAAAGAACGCGTAAATCCCACCAAATGAAACCCCAGATTTTTATTCTAATGCAAATCCTAGGGTCAAGGCACCAAGCCCATGCCCGACCATGTCCAATTATCGATAGACTTAAACCTAAGTCTAAACCAACATAAATATCACACAGAGGTAAAACCAATAATATCCAAGTCATCAAATTCATAATAATCACACATAATTACCCAAGATATTCAAACATTGTTAATCATCTATTTTATGCCTATTTTGCATTATGCCAAGTAGCAAAAATTATCCAATTAACTCATTTAAGCTAACCAACACCTTAAGCATAACTCACATACACATTAATCATACAAAAATACCAAGTTAATTTCATGAATCAATTATTTTATGGTAAAACTTCTAATTTTATCAAATATGTAAACATAGAAAAACCCTAGGTCTTCACTCAAAATAATCTACAAGACATCAATTAACTAACACATTATGCTAAACATAGCAAGAATCAATCAAGAAAGCCAAGAAATTAAATAATAATAAACTTTCAAGTTCATGTAAAACCTAGAATTTGACCCAACAATCCTAGAGGCATGATTTATATCCCAAAAAACATATATATCTCAAATATATTAACCTAATAGTAAAACTCCTATGTAACCATCCTACTTCTTTGAAAATAGCTAATAGCGAGTAAACCCAATGTAGTCAAAGGTTCCCTTTAAAACCACCAACGCGAAGCCCTTGTAAAGAGGAACACAAAACCCTTAAGGAGTGATACTAAAATTTTGCTGTAAGGGAAATAAAATGAAAGATGAAAGAAAGAAGAAGAAAAGAAAAAGAGAAAGAACTAGAGTGAGGCTGCTGAGGGTTTATGTGTGTTGTGTGTGTGTGTGCGTGTGTGTGTGTGTGTGTGTGAGAGAGAGAGAGAGAGAGAGAGAGAGAGAGAGAGAGAGAAAGCTAAAAGAGATAAGGTTTTGATATTTAAACCATTTAGGTATAATTATTGAAAAACCCCCAAAATTATATATAGTATCCACATAAAAAAAACCCAAGCCACCTTTTAGACCAATTGACCTTTTGACCGATCATTACACTACTGTCACTTTTGGCCACCCAAACCTATCGCTAGCCACACTCTTATCCCCCACACCTTCTAGCGTACCCCATCACCATCTACACTCCCATCCCTCACTCCTTCTAATCACTCCTATCGACGACCACACTTCGGCCCCATCACTCTTATCATCGATCTCACCCCTACCTTCACCCTAACACGTCAACCCCATAACATAGTCAAACCCATCTATCCACTCTAAGCACCCCTTCCTATCATGCTAACCAGCAAACCAACCCTACAAAAGGGGGAGATGGGATTGCTTGTGGTTGGAGTTTGTGGTGTGGTGGCCAATGGTGGGGTGTTTGGTTTGGATCCGACAACCTTATAGTTTTGAAATGTAGTTTACCAGTTAATGCCCGGTTATCGTTCTTCCTATGGGATTGATTCCAATATAGAAATGAATGCTCAACTCACAATGGACTCACTTGAAATGGATTGCAAATCAAATGAAATTGAAACTAAGAGTAACAATAGTAAACCAAAAATCTTTTAGTTTTGAGAAGGTTGATTCTATACTACTTATGCAATGAATTTAAAGGCAATTAACAACTAAACTATCACTAAGCACAATTGAGATTCTAATGCAATTAAAGAAGGATTTAAATGCAATTGTTCCAATTCACCAAGTTTCACAAGAATTTCGATGGAGGTTCGTTAACTCAAATCAAGGATCACTTCGTGGATCCTTGATTTGGAAGATTTTGATTATAAAACCTTGAATTCTCTTTTAATTGGGATTAGATTTACAATCAATTTATAAAGGCTTAGAGACAAACCTTAGATATGTGCAATCCTTATGCCAATTAAAGAATTGTACATAGAAGTTACCAAATTGTGTTATGAATCTAAGTTTTCTTATAAAAATAAACCTAATTAAGAAGAGAAGTAAAAATCATAGGATAATTCAATGAAATTCGTATACCTCCATAGTAATCCTTGACAAATTTTCACGAATGCATCCAAATAGAAGTTTAGCTACTTGAATTGATCATGGAAATCATGTGGAAAAGTGGAGAAGACATATGAATCTATAGATCTTGTATTAACTTGAAAGAAAAGTAGTGTTTGGTTGTTAGGAAAATGAAAAAAAGTGCAAGAAAGTAAAAGATAATACAATTCTCTCTTTACAATGCTCTCTAACTAACTCTCTTTATCTAAGGAATAAGTACAAACTGAATATCATGTCTAATTTTCAGCCAAAACATCTTTTATATTGTCAAAAAATTGCAGAGCTCCGTAACTGCATTCAAACGGTACATGTGACCATTCTAATGGTCTTCAAATGGTGGTTGCAAGTTGTAGTAACTATCAAACGGTCTTCAAACTTGTTACTAATGCTAAGATAGCTCTCTGCAAGTTGCAAACGGTATCACACATTTAATAGAGCGTTCGAACGCTTGGTGGACTGTTCGAACGGTCATTGGACCGTTCGAACGCTCTTTTTTTAACCTAGCCCACTTTTGACTGTTTTTAGCCCAAAATTTCCTACAAAGATATAAAAATGGCATATTTGAACAATTTAAGGATAAAGTACTAATCTAATACCTAAACTAGAGCTAACAATTTACTATTTAAGCGATTGAGATTACATTTTTGGAGTGTAATCACATCCCCCCAACTTAGATTTTTGCTGATCCCTAGCAAAATCTAGAACTAAAATAAGTATGTACACATAATAATTTCCACTCTCGTAGGAGTCTCGGATGCATTTAGCATATGCATCAAACCTTTATACCCCTAGTGGACGAGTGGTATCTCTTGAGGGTTTTCAGTGATAAAACCCACAAATATCCCTTTGTCAATTGCAATTAGAGATAAGAATAAAGATATATGCATAATCTATCTCAAACTAACATTAGATACCACTCTTATCCCCTAGCACATGCAAATATTTCCAATCAATCATACAAAAGAGAGGTTCAAGTGTGTGGGTGAAGAATCATGCTATACAACTTCAAATGAAATACACTCCAATAATCCCAAACCTTTAAGCTTTGACTCAACACCTCACTGGGCATACACTTACAAATAAAGACTCACATGGTTCTCACAATGGTATGTTCAATAATAGAGTAAATGTAAAAGGAAAATAACTAAAGATACCAATTACAAAAGCCAAAAAGATATAAGTGTATCAACCTAGCATAGCTTCATGAAAGAACATTCGTAGTTAAGCATTGATTTAAAGAAGTTGACAATAAATGACTTATACTCTAATGAAATCCTTAATCAAGCACAACTAGGATCAACTAGGCTCTTTTTTAACAGAAAGGTAGCTTAGAAGGTACAAGAGATAAAGATTAAGAAGGATAAAAAAAGATCAAATCATGTGTGACGAAGGCATGAAATAATGAATGGCTAGAAAAAATGTTTTCACTCGAGAATTTGAGGACCACTTAGTGGTCATTGATCCTGGAGGCTATGGTTTCAACCCACTTACTCACATATTTAATGGCAACTAAGATGAAGAGGTAGCCAAATGAGCTAAGGAAAGGCTCCATGAAGTCTATCCCCCAGCAATCAAATATCTTAAGAATGGTAATGGGGTAAAGAGGCATCATGTGCCGCTTAGAAAGAATCCCTAACCCTTGGCACCTATCACAAGCTAAGCAAAAAACATAGACATCCTTAAACATTGATGGCCAATACAAGCCACATTAAAGTATTTTGGCCGTGGTGTTCTTAGAGGAGAAGTGATCCCCACAAGCTTGGGAGTGACAAAATTCCATCACACTTTAAAACTCAACATTGGGCACTATTACCACCCTATTTTGGCCACTTGGCTATATCCAGCTTGACCGAACACACACTCAAACCAGCACAAGCACACTCAAGCTCAAACCAACTTTTTAGATCCAGTCCAATCAAACAACCGCTTCACAGGACCGTTAGGCCCAATAGAGGCAAAATGACCAAAATGCCCCTGTTGCATTAGTCAGTCCAATCCAAATCGGCACGTCTTCCATAAGACGATAAGTCCATTCAAATTCAAAGTCAAATCCAGTTGTCCCATCATTTGAGAAAGTTGATCCCTTATTGACGGTAAGACCATTCAACCCAGCACGACACGATCATCGAGAAAGTTTATTCCTCAAATCAGTAAAGCCCCTTTTACACTCATCTCCGAAAAGTACCTAAGTCCCTGAGATGGAAGAGCGGTTTAATTCTGGCACTTGCTAGCCCGCCACTGTAGAATGTCCGCTAATCCGGCACGTTCTTTGAGAAAGCACAAACCCCTTAAGAATGGAAGACCGTCCCAGTCTAGCACGACCTTCAAGAAAGTTTATCCCTCAAGGTAGTAAGACCCTTTTAAGCCTATCCACTGAGAAAGTACCAATTCCTTGGATAGAAGTCCAGACTAGGTCCAGACGGGTCAATACCAATGCCTTCTAGCCCGTCCCAGTAAAAAATGACCATTTTGTCCCTAGCAGGCCCATACATATTTTGAGAAAGTACAAGTTCTCAAAACGGTAAGACCACCTTCTAAAGCCATCTATAGACGGTTCGACATGTCTAGTGCCATCCAGTCAACCCCGGTCTTTTCCCAGAGGTTCTCCAGTCAAAATAACCATTTTGCCCCTAGGCATCCAAATGCCTTAGAAAATCACACCGGCTCTAGGTATCAAGCCAGAAACACCCTAGTCAACTCTGGTCAACCCGATTAACCCCGATCAATCTTGGTCAACCCTGGAGCTCTCGGGATGAGGTGATTACGATCTAGTCACTCTCTTTAATCACACCAGCGCTAGAAATCAAACTGGTAACCTTCGAAAACTTTTCAAAGTATTCCCTTCCATTTCTAAGTAGACCCCACCGTCTAACACCTTCCTTTTTTAAACTAGAATCTCCTTGCTTCACTTCGGGTGAAGCATGACCATTCTTTAGCTGTGCGCCACTATTAGTGGCACATAACCCCCAGAATCGCTTATGAATCGACCAGCTCATATCCAGTCTTTTTTCCAGCCATCATAAATGTCCCTACACCACTTGTAGTGGCCTATGGCCAAACTCAAAGCATGTGCCACTAAGAGTGGTGCACAGCTCCCTATTTTTGCACTATAAATACAAACCTTCCCCCTCACTAAATTGGGTCTGAAATTCTATCCAGAAACTCTTCCCCTCTATTTTAGACAGCTCTCGGAGCCCTCTCTCCCTCTCTCAAAGTCCTGCTGGCCGAACCCTAGCCCGAAACTTTGAATCCTTAGCCTTCGAGCTCCACCAAAGGTTCGCCTCGCTGCCCGGAAGCTCCCGAAGTCTTCCTGAGTCCAAGGTCTGAGCCTCCATCAAAGAAAGAAGAAATGAGACATGGTAAAACCCCCATTTACTTTCTGTAATCCCCCAATCTCTCTTCTCCCTTTGAATCCACTTGGGTTCTTCTCTTTTTTAATCCTCTATCTCTAACCCACCTTTCTTGCATGCTTGGAACAAGAGGATGTTAAGTCCATGTCAAGAGTGGCAAGAGGAGATTATTGATTGAGACTCTCTTCTTAGCCTTCACTTACTTCACGGCATGGCCTTAGGGCCCTCTTGCAATATGGTGATATCCAACCTTGTATGTTTCATGTCGTTATTATCATTGTCATATATTTGCATTCATGTCATTTCTCTATCCCTTAAAATCATTTTCAAAATAGCTTTCTCAAAATCACAATTTTAGGTGGATCCTAACCCTTTAATGGTTAGGGTTCTCCTAGAAAAGTGTGACATTTTTAAATGGCTCCCGTTAGCCTACATTTGCTTCTTTTAAAAAACACGGTCTCAGGATGATCCTAGTCTTCTCACGATTAGGGTTGTCTTGAGAAATGTGTGACATTCAAAATGACCCGAAAAGGTTTACATTTTTTGCCTCGTGCCTTTATTTCTGGCCTTTCAATGGCTAGAATGGCTTTAGGCAAAGTGCGACATTCATTTGGATGTCTAAAACCATTTACAAAACTTGCATTTGTTAAACCCTAGAAGTCCAATCCTAGGAAGATTCCGTTTTTGCCTACTCGAAACCTTCCGATTTTAAGTCAAAATCATACATTTTTCAAACCCTCAAAATCCTCAATTTCCAAATCAATCAAAACTTCCCTTTTTCAAACTTTCCTTTTTCAAAATCAATAAAATCAAACATTCCATTTCAAATTCCTCAATTCACTCCTTTTTCAAACCTTCCAAATCTAAAACCTAAATCAACTTCTTCTATGTTGGAAACAATCCAAACTTGCCTTCTTCAAAATCAAATCAAATCAATTTTTTAAAATCAAATCCAATCTTCCTGAAAAGGAAATAATTCCAAATCAATCTTTCTGAAAATAAAACATTTCGAAATCAAATCAAATCTTCCTAAAAAGGAAACATTTCAAAAAACAAATCAAATCTTCATGAAAAGGAAACATTTTCAAATTCAAACTTTCCTGAAAAGAAAAATTTTTAGAAATAGAAACTCATTTCAAAATTCTAACTCTTTCGGACTCTTGTTCGAACTACGGCTGACCTGATCCTCTTTAAGGAGGTACGTAGGCAACCCTTCAAGGGGTGCAATCACAACCCTTTCTAAATTCCCAATTCCATAACCATTTTGCAAACTCAACCCCATCTTTCAAACTCTTTTTTAAATTTTATTTTCAAAAGTTTTCTAAGCGGATAGCATTAAGCATAGGTAACCGGTGAGTTATAATTAGGTGAGTAAAAGGTGAATAGAGATATAGGTACCACAAGGGCAGGGTAGAGTGATGGTCTTAGAACATCTTCCTTACACGTAACCAACTCCCGGAGTTAAGAATTTCTATTTCAAAGACCGAAACTAGAATCAATTTTCAAAAGCGCTTTCCAATATTTTCAAGGTTGTCAAAGAACCCTACTTTCTAAAACCCTCTCATGATGACGTCTTTTAAAAATACTTTTCAAAATCTAAGTTTAACCCTTGGGTTTTACTTGGCATAGATGAACTAGCATATATTTAAATATGTTAGGTGGCAACTCCAGAAACCTTTTCAAAAAGCCCTAATCAATTCCATCTCAAAAATTCAAACCCCATCGCATTCATCCTTCTAAGAGGATGAGTTCTAATGAGAGAACACCGTGCCACTTTCCCCCGAGCCAAGAGGACCCGGTGTCTGAAAGCGGGGCGAGACAGGCACACACCTCTTAATGACTTGGTCCGAACAATATTTGAATAGGTAAGGCTCATCCCATGTGAAATAGTGCACGTTCCTAAACAATTTTTGTTTGTCAAGAGAGGACCAATGGGATGGAATCTCACCATTTGTATGGCAGTTAGCTATGTCCGTGTACCAAGGGATTAACACTTACTTAATAGCATGAACTTGGAAGAGATGCTCATCCGGGAAATGTACATTGATAAAGGTTGAATCCGATGACTTCTCCACCTAGGGGAAATTTAGACAAATGGTTGGCAACAATGTTCTCAATTTCCTTTTTGTCTCTAATTTCAATATGAAACTCTTGTAGCAAGAGAATCCACTAGATGAGATGTGGTTTTGCATCGGGTTTGGTTAAGAGATACTTAAGAGCGACATGGTTAGTATAGATGATGACTAGTGAACTAATTAAGTATAACCTAAATTTATCTAATGCAAACACCACAACTAGGAGCTCCTTCTCGTTAGTGGTATAGTTGATTTGGGCTTCATTGAGGGTTTTACTAGCATAAAAGATAACATGAGGCTTCTTGTCTACCCTTTGACCCAATACCATCCCCACAACATAATCAGTAGCATCACACATAAACTCAAATGAAAGAGACCAATCAGGCAAATGTATGATAGGGGTGGTAGTTAACAACCGTTTAAGCTTTTCAAAAGCTTCTTAACAAGAAGATGTCCATTCAAATGAAACATCTTGAGACAATAAATGGCACATCGGTCGGGAGATGGCACTAAAACCCTCTATGAATTGCCAGTAGAAACCGATATGCCCAAGGAAAGACCGGACATACTTAAAACATCTAGGGGTAGGCAATTTTTGAATTAACTTTATCTTAGCTTTGTCTACCTCTATCCTTTTAGATAACACAATATGGCCTAACACTATACCTTGAGTGACCATGAAATGACACTTCTCCCAATTAAGCATAAGATGGCTTTCCTCACATCACTTTAACATTCTCTGCAAGTTCTCTAGACACGATTCATGGGTATCTCCATATACTGAAAAATTATCCATAAAGACCTCAATAATTTGTTCGACCATGTCACTAAAGATACTCATCATACATCTTTGAAAAGTGACCAGTGCATTGCACAAACCAAATGGCATTCTCTTGTATTCATAAGTACCAAAATGATATGTAAAGGTAGTCATAGATTGGTCTTGTAGAGCCATTTCTATTTGGCTGTACCTAGAGTACCCATCAAGGAAGCAATAAAATGCTCTACCTGCTAGCCTCTCAAGGACTTGATCCAAGAATGGAATGGGAAAATGGTCATTTCTTGTTACCACATTGAGTCGATAGTAGTTATTGCACATCCTCCACTCGGTTTAGATTCGAGTAGGGACTAGTTCATTCTTCTTATTCTGAACTACTATGACTCCTGACTTTTTAAGCACCACTTGGGTCGAACTAACCTATTTAAAATCGGAGATGGGGTATATGATACCCGCATCAAGAATTTTAAGCACTTCACCCTTTACCACCTCTTTCATGTTGGGGTTCAAACGCCTTTGCATGTGGCCCATGGATTTAGCCTCTTCATTTAGGAATTTTCCATGTGTGCACACAAGAGGGCTAATCCCATGAAGGTCGGCAATAGTCCACCCTAGAGCTCTCCTATGATTCTTAAGCAAGGCTATCAATCTCTCCTCTTGGCTTAAAGATAAGCTAGAGAAAATCACCACATGGTATGATTCTCCTTCACCTAGGAAGGTATACTTCGAAGTAGAAGGCAATGGTTTTCGATCCGAAATAGGAGGCATCTCTTCAAAGGTTATTGTCTTAGTGGCACTAGGCTGCAGAAGTTCAAATGCAGGGATCCATTGACCCACTTGAGTGCATTGGGCACTCTCTAACCTCAGATTAGAAGACTCCCCCAAAACCATAGTATCACTTTCAAATGAGTCATGAGGCTTACTTCTTATAATGGCTTTCACTAAAGAGTCCTTAAAGAACTCACTCTCAAAATGATATTGGACAATGAATTCTATCAAGTCTACTTCCCTAATGTCCTCACACTTACCTTGTTGTTTGGCAACCGAGAAAATATTCATCTCAAATGTGATGTTGCCAAAATATAACTTCACCAACCCATTATTACAATGAATAATAGCATTCAAAGTAGCTAGGAAAAGGCGACCTAGAATGACGAGAATTTGGTTGTGAGCCAAACAACACTCAATAGATTAGGTATCTAGGACTATAAAGTCAACCATGAAGTAGAAATGATCAACTTGAATGAGAACATCCTTAATGATACTCCTAAAAATCTTAATAGATTGGTCCGCGAATTGCAAGGTCACACAAATAGGTTTTAACTCTCCTAGGCCAAGCTCTTTATAAACCAAGAAAGGTAGGAGGTTGACACTAGACCCTAGATCTAAAATGGCTTGATCTATCTTGGTTTTTCCTATGGTACAAGAAATGGTAGGGCATTTGAGGACTTTGAACTTTGGAGCGGTTTTGCATTGCAAAATTGCACTTTGGTTCTCATTTATCATGGTCATCTCCTTGACATGTAACCTTTTTTTTTGAAAGTGTACAAGTCCTTCAAGAACTTGGCATATGAAGGGATTTGCTTGATTGCATCAAGAATGGGAATATTGACCTTGACTTGAAAACAACATAAATTTTCGCATTTAAAAGTTCATTCTTAGGCTTGATCAATCTTTGAGGAAATTAAGCATGTTTCAAGTGTCTCACCTATGGTTTCTCTCTCTTCTTCTCTCTTATCATTCTTCTCACTCTTTTCCACTTCTCTGGGCTCTTTCTTTTTCTCATTTCTTCCTTACCCTTATCAATACTCAGCTTAATTGTTTCACTCTTAGATGGAATGGTTTTATCTATAACTTTCCCACTTCTAGGAGTGGTGATGGATTGTACTTGTTCATTACCTATTTGAGGGTCGGATTTACCCTCGGTAATGTGTACGTGCCTCACCATCAGGTTAGGTTGAGGTTAAGCCGGGAATCTACTCAAGACATTTTGGGTCAAAGCTTGTGTCAAGATAGACATTTGCTTTACTATATCCTTAAGTAACCTAGTGTGTTGATCTAGCACCTTTTTTTGGTTAATCCACCCTTGTATTCATGCCTCTCATATCATTAGCTAGTTGGTTGACATTATCTTCAATAGGCTTCTTATGAGGAGGTTGATACACCTTTGGTTGGTTTTGGAATTATGTTACGGGTTGTTATTGGTAAGGTTGAGGTTGAGGTTGAGGTTGAGGTTGTGGTGCATGAAATGGTGGAGATGGAGAATGATATGGTTGAGGGTTTGAAGTCCCCCTATTTCTTCATCCAAAATAGGGATGATCCCTCTATCCCGGATTATATGTGTTAGAGTAAAAGTTTCTCCCACCACTTTGGTATTGGCCAATTACATTGACTTGCCATGCAAAGCTTCCTTCACACCCGAAATGACCGGAAATGAAACGGTGTCATGATCCATAGTCTCACACACAAGGCAACATATATATTTTATTACCTCAATCTCAACTGCATGCACTTTCTTAACTTCAAGAGCCTTTAACTTTCTTGTTAAAGTGGCAAGCCTAGCACTCAAATCATCAACTTCATTGAGTTGAAACTTCCCCACCCCTTGTTGAGTTGTCCTACCCTCGAGATTTTGGGTCATGGTGGTTGCCCAATCACGTGCTAGGTTGGCTGGATAATCAAAGTACTTGAATGCTTCATTGGGTTGCTTATCAAAGAAGGTCCCCGCACATATAAACTTAACAAATTGTTTCAATTAGAGATTTAGGGAAGAATAAAATGTGTTGATGACGTGCCAAATGACACAGCCATGATGGGGACAAGAATTAAGAAGGTCCTTAAATCTTTCCCAACATTAAAAGAACGATTCTCCCATCATGGGGGAGAATTGAGAAATTTGGAGTCTAATTGCCTCAGTTCTATTTTTGGAGAAAAACTTTCTCAAGAATTCTTTTTGAAGAGTTGGCCAAGAATGAATGGACAAAGGCCTCAATGTATTGAACTATGTCTTGGCCTTGTCCTTAAGACAAAACGAAATGAATTTCAACAAAAACACCTCTCTTGGATAAGAATTATCCATTGCAAGAGAACAGGCGTCCTCAAACTCTTTGATGAACATGTATGATTGCTCGGAGTCCATACCATGAAATTGGGATAACATTTGCATCATTCCCAGCCTAATATTCAATGTGTTATGGTGAGGCAGGAAGACAATGCAAGAAGTTGGTGCTTGCATCCGTGGGTTCATGTAATCACGAAGGGTCTTATGGTGAGAAGTCGTTATATTGCCATGGTTGCTTCCTCTATCAAGGTCATCACCTCAAACTACATTAGGAGGATTTGGTGGAAGGTTGGGGTTAAAATTTTGATTGGGAATATTTGGTATGCTATTAGGATTTGGGGAAAAGATGTTAGGTAGTCCTCCTTCGATGATATTGGCCATTGGTATGAAACCGAGGTTAACAACTAAGGGAAGTTTGGGAGTAGGTTCTTTAATCGGTGAATAAATGCTAGTGCTCTCAATTCTCACAAGACATTAGCATGTGTCCCGAAAGTAATAGGACATACAAGTATGAATGCACACTAAATGGACCGTCAAGGTCTTATTAACATATCATGCACAAAGCACAATTCACAATGCCGGACAATGGTTTTTTCTCAATGCAATTACTGGACAATGGATTTTTCAATTCAATTCAACTTTTCCAATCTCCACATGAAAAGATAATACCACCAATTCAAAAATAGAGCACTCTAACCTATCATCCAAACTATGACACCAATTGGGCTCCTAGCAAGATGCAATGCAATTACATTAATCAAAGAAGACAAATTAAGAAAAAAATAACCAAACATCTAGCACAAGTATTCACATAAAAAGGGAAGAAGGATGTTACCTTGGCCCTAAGCCGTAGATGCTTCCTTCGAGGTGGATAGGGAGATTCAATTCCACTTATCCGCAACTAACTCCAAGCTTATCCAAAGCTTGTCTCAAACCTCCAATCCCCGGCAACAGCGCCAAAACTTGATTTGGATCCCGCAAGCATACGGTTTTGCAATGTAGTTTATCGGTTAATACCCGGTTATCGTTCTTCTCATGGGATTGATTCTAATATAGAAATGAACGCTCGCCTGATAATGGACTCACTCAAATTGGATTGCAAATCAAATGAAATTGAATCTAAAAGTAACAAAAGTAGACAAAATTTTTTTTAATTTTAAGAAGGTTAATTCTATACTACTTATACAATGAATTTAAAGGCAATTAACAACTAAACTATCACTAAGCAAAGCAATTAAAGAATGATTTGAATGCAATTGTTCCAATCCACAAAGTTCCACAATAATTTTAATGGAGGTTCATTAACTCAAATTAAGGATCACTCCGTAGATCCTTGATTTGGAGGATTTTGACTATAAAATCTTGAATTTCCTCTTAATTGAGATTAGATTTGCAATCAATTTATAAAACCTTAGAGACTAACCTTAGATGTGTGCAGTCCTTATGCCAATTGAAGAATGGTGCATAGAAATTACCAAATTGTGTTATGAATCTAAGTTTTCTTATGAAATCAAACCTAATTAAGAAGATAAGTAGAAATCATAGGATAATTCAATGCAATTCATATACCTCCATATTAATCATTGACGATCCTTGGTAGATCTTCACAAATGCCTCCAAATAGAAGTTTAGCTCCTTCAATTCATCATGGAAATCATGTAGAAAGGTGGAGAATACAGGAGAATCTATAGATCTTGTATTAACTTAAAAGAAAAGTAGTGTTTGGTTGGTAGAAAAATGAAAGAAAGTACAAGAAAGTAAAGAAAAATACAATTATCTCTCTACAATGCTCTCTAACTAACTCTCTCTATCTAAGGAAATAAGTACAAACTGAATTTTATTTCTAATTTTTGGCCAAAACAACTTCGTCAGAAAATTGCAGAGCTCCGTAAGTGCGTTTGAACGTTACATGTGACCATTCGAACGGTCTTCTACCGTCTTCAAATGGTGATTGCAAGCTGCAGTAACTATCAAACGGTCTTCAAACCTGTCACTAACGCTGAAATAGCTCTTTGCAAGTTGCAAACGGTATCATGCATTTGATAGAGCGTTTTAACGCTTGGTGGACTATTCAAACACTCAGTGGACTGTTCAAACGCTCCTTTTCCAACTTAGCCCAACTTTGACTGCTTTTAGTCCAAAATTCATGCAAAGATGTAAAAAGAGTATATTAAAACAATTTAAGGATAAAATATTAATTTAATACCTAAACTAGAGTTAACAATTTAGTATTTAGGGAATTGAGATTACACTTTTAGAAAACTCAATGTTGATATTGTATATTAGCTAAAGTGATGTACGTGAATGTACGAATGGTACCCGAGGCATTGCATCGTAAGTATGAATGTTCATACACTACTAAAAAATGGCCCTTTTGCTTCGGAAGTTTTTGCGACGGCTCTTTTGCCGTCGCAAATGTCTGTTTTTGCGACGGCAATTTACCCGACGCAAAAGGTTGTCGCAAAAACTTTTTGCTACGGACATTTGCGACGGAACATATACGGGGTCGCATATATAACTTTTTGAGACAACTATTTACGACGGGATGTTAGCCGTCGCTAAAAGTATTTTTTGCGACGGGATTTTGCGACGGCAAAGTTATCGCAAAATTATTTTAATCAAAACGACGCCGTTTTGATTACATCAAAATGACGCCGTTTTGATTAAAATTCTTCAACCCGACTTTCTTCTTCATTTCCCCCCATTTCGCTGTAAACCCTAGCCGCGGCAGATCGAGCGCTCTGTAATGTTACCGTCTCTCTCTCTCGATCCCCCTCTCTGATCACGCCATCGCCATCGCCATCGCCACATCCTCGTCAGATCGCCATCGCCACCGCCTCCTCCGCTGCGCCATCGCCACCGCCTCCTCCGCTGCGCCATCGCCACCTCGTCCACTGCGCCATCGCCACCTCGTCCACTGCGCCATCGCCACCTCTTCCTCCGCTGCGCCATTGCCATCGCCTCTGCTGCATTGCACTCCCAGCAGCTCCTCCGCCGCGCCATCGCCACCTCCTTCGCTACACCGCACTGCCGCATCCTCTGCAACGCCTCCGCCCTCTGTTCTGCTGCGTCCACCTCCGCCACACCACCACTGTCTCCTGTGGCTGAAGGTATGTTTTCCTATCTCTCTTATTATTTGCATTGCATGTTTGACATATATTCGTTGGCTGCACTTCGAAATTGAAGAACCCACAGTAATGAAGCAATAAAATTGGTCTTTTCTTGGCTTTGTTAGAAACAAACTCAATGTCATGTCTAATGGATACGTTCAATGCCAATCTTTGGTTCGGTATGTACATATGAAAATGCAATTGCTTGAAGTTAAATGGCTAGCTGAATAGTCTAGTTTATACAAACTTCAAAAGTGTAAAAGTTTGGTATGTATGTCTGTTTTAACTGTTGCTGCGTATTTCATTTGGTAGCTCACTTACCTTTAGTGGCAACCCCCCCAATCTATTTCTATTTGGTGTTGGAATTTGGATTATCTGCTCACATCTGCAGGAGCCAAAAAATGGAAAAAAAAAAAAAAAACAGAGTATTATATATAACTGAATAGACAAGGTGAGTGAGTGGCTTTACTGTATCTAAAGGGCTGATTGCAAATGTTAAAAAGTTAAAAAATGTTGTTGGCAGTAGTGTCTCTTGTTTATACATACTTTAAAAGTGTAAAGCACTATTCAAAGTGTTCCATATGGCCAAAAACTACATATTCTCTATGGTAACAACGGTGTCAACAAATAACTTGTGGCTATGATACTTGAAAAGTGGAAACCCTCAAGTTCAGGCTTGTTCTTTTCTTTTCACTATCAACATAAATACACCAAAATCAAAGGCTTTAGAAAACAAACTCAACAAAACCTCAACATATTTTCACATAATCTTACCAAAATCTCAACATATTTTGGCAAAACATTGTGTTTTGTGATCATATCAAGGTGAGTGGTTGGCTTTATTAGCAAAATAACAGAAACAACCTGGCAAAGAGACTAAAGCATGGATGAGACATTTAGGTGGGAGATAGAAAGGTAAAAGGGTAAATGAAAAATGATCTTAGTCGTTAAAATGTTTTCAAATTACTCAGCCTTTGGATACAATTGTAAGAGAGAGACATTTTCAATATCCACGATGCGTTTTATTAGATAGATGTCACGTAGGACAAATGTCCCATCGAAAATAAAAAAAATATTATGTTTTATTATTATATAGATATGCAAGACTATATCTTTAATTTTTCTCTAAACATTTAATTTACTATATAAAAGTGACTAATCTATTCACATTATTCAAACAAAACATGAGAGGATTTTATTAATAATTAAGACTAAAAACGTGACACAATTCTTTTTACATTACACGTTACATGGATTATCCTAATAAACTATACCATGTGCAAAGCATGTGCTCCACTAGTAGTCCCAATAAAACTAAGAGTATTATCTTATCAAAAATAGAAAATTTAAAATGACAGAAAAATAGTAGGACAATGTTTCTTGTACTAAACGAGTAGAAGAAATTTTTTTTTTTTTTTCCTAACATTGTTTATGATATTTCTTTCATGCATGCATACATACATACATACATACATACATACATATTTATATTTTGGTTACCTCATGCTTGCATGAGTTAATTGAAGTATAAGCTTATAACCTTAGACCCGTTCAAGAATCCTCATCAGAGTTTGTGAATTCGGCTTTGATGAGATGGTTCTTGAATTGTCCAGTTTCGGACAGTTTGGGAATGCATAAGTCTATATGGCAGTTAGTGGCTCACCATTTCAAATTGTTTATCTTTGAGGCTTATTCTGTGTGGCAGCTCCTATTGTTCTCGGCGTACATACTGGATGTGGTGTATATCAATACACTTTATCTGCGTCGTGTACGTGGAGAACTGCGGGGAGATGCTGCCGAATTTTCCTTGGAGATGGACGAAGTGGTTTGAGTTGCTTTATTCCATATAGACTGTGTATTCCTGAATGAGATAGGACCACCTACCTTTTAGAGTGGAGTTGGATGGATAGGTTTCATGATGCATGAGCATTTTAAATAGATTATTTTTTAGTTGTTGTGGTGGATAAGTAATGTTGTTGATGTCGGTATGTGCAGAAGTATGGACAAGAGTTGGATTGATTTAGGCGATAGGCTATCACCGGAATATATTAATGGGATCGATGAATTCTTGTCATTTGCATACACCGGCCGGGATGAAACTTCTGTCATATGGTGTCCCTGTAGGAGGTGTTTAAACCGATATCATAACCCACGAGATGTTGTGCGTAACCATCTTTTAAAGAGTGGGATGTACAGAAATTACAAAAATTGGACAAGTCATGGGGAAACCCGTCGTCCTTTGCAGTCTCACGGGGAAAATGAAGTGCTAGTGGAACCTGACAGTGGTGCTGACATTAGGGATGACATGGTTGGAATGATACAAGAGGCTATTTCATATGTTGGCACAACTTCTGAGAATGAACAAGAGAAGCTAGGTGCAAATCAAGAAACAACTGATTTTTTTAAACTTTTGGAAGAAGCACAGACTGAATTGTATCCGGGTTGTAAGAAATTTACCAAATTGTCTTTCATTGTTCGGCTTTTGCATATGAAGGTACTAAATGGTTGGACCGACAAGTCGATTGATATGTTACTTGAGTTATTGTGTGAGGCTTTCCCTGAAGGAGTCAATCTTTCGAAGAACTATTATGAAGCTCGCAAGATAACTGAAAATTTGGGGTTCACTTATGAGACTTGGGATGCATGCCCTAACAATTGTATGTTATTTAGAAATGAGGATGCCGATCTTAGTCAGTGTGTCATATGTGGCAGTTCTAGATGGAAAGACTGTGATGAAACTGTACTCTCCAAAGATAAGAAGAAACCTGCAAAACAAATGAGGTATTTTCCCCTGAAGCCAAGGTTGCAGAGATTGTTTATGTCGTCACAAACGTCCAAGGCAATGAGATGGCATGCAGAGGAAAGAGTGAATGACGGGATCTTAAGGCATCCTGCTGACTCACCGGCATGGAAACATTTTGATCAGCAGAATCCAGAATTTGCCAGTGATCCCTGCAGTGTAAGGCTTGGGCTTGCCTCAGATGGATTCAACCCATTCAGGTCAATGAACATAGTCCACAGTACTTGGCCTGTAGTGTTGATTCCATACAACTTACCGCCTTGGATGTGCATGAAGCAACCATTTTTTATCTTGTCTGTACTTATTGATGGCCCAAAATCCCCCGGCGACAAGATCGATGTGTATTTGCAACCGTTGATTGAGGAGTTGATTGAGTTGTGGAATGAAGGTGTAGCCACGTTTGATGCATCGACGAAAGAAATGTTTCAATTGCATGCATGTTTGTTGTGGACAATAACTGACTTCCCTGCATATGCCATGTTGTCAGGATGGAGTACGAAAGGTAGATTTGCTTGCCCCTGTTGCAATAAGGAAACTAATTCCCTATGGTTGAAACATGGTAAAAAATTTACCTACAGGGGTCATCGTCGGTTCTTACCTGACGGTCACAAATTCCGAAAGGATAAAGTTTCTTTTGATGGCACCTCGGAGATAAAAGGCAAGCCTACAGTGTTATCTGGATCAGATCTATTGCTTCAGTTAGAGTCAGAAGGAATTTTAACTCAATACAAGAGGGATGACCTGATAGAAAGACGTAGAAGATTACAAGAAAATGACAATCCTGGACCTCAAAAATCATAATTGGAAGAAGAAAAGTATATTCTATGAGTTGCCATACTGGAGACACAATTTGATCAGACACAATCTCGATATAATGCACATAGAGAAGAATGTCTGTGACAATGTATTGTGGACTATACTGGGAGTTGTGGGGAAGTCCAAGGACAATGCAAGTGCTAGGCGTGATCTAGAGCTTATGAAACTTAGAAAAGCATTGCACCCGCAGAATAGAGGGAATAATAAAGTCTACCTACCACCTGCACAGTTTACAATGTCTAAGGAAGAGAAAGACTTGTTCTTGAAAGTTCTGAAGGATGTTAGAGTGCCGGATGGGTATGCATCCAATATATCCCGTCATGTCCGTTTACAAGATAGGACCATTTGGGGTTTAAAGAGTCACGATAATCATGTCATGATCCAACAATTTATTCCTCTGGCTCTACGGAATACATTACCGAATAAGGTTGTTCAACCATTGATTGAATTGAGCAACTTCTTCAGACAACTATGCTCTAAGGTGAACCGTGCAACTGAGTTACAATATATTCAGGAACGTATAGCAGTAACACTTTGTCATCTTGAGAAAATCTTCCCTCCCTCGTTCTTCGATGTAATGGAGCACTTACCCATTCATTTAGCAGAAGAAGCATTGGTAGCTGGACCAGTGCAATATCGATGGATGTACTCAATTGAGAGGTATCTTCTGACATTAAAAGAGTATGTCCGTAATCGAGCTTGCCCTGAGGGTTCAATAGCTAAAGGTTATGTGATGGAGGAGTGTATGAATTATTGTGCACAATATCTACATGATGTCGAAACAAAATCCCATCGGCCAGTGCGAAACATCAATGGTCCAGAGGGGAAAGGCTTGCAATATACTATTGACCTCAATTCAAAGATGCAGATTCATCGCTATGTCTTGTCCAACACAAAATCAGTTGAACCATTTAGAAAGTAAGTTATTTAATTAACACTCTTCATTATATTTTTATTAGTCTTTGTACATTATATGTTGATATCTCTCAAATTACACAGCTTGCACCTTGCTTCCATTAAACAAAAAAGGCCTGGCGCAGACGCTCGCCAGATCCAACACGAGCATTTTGAAACATTCCACACTTGGTTCAAAGAACATGTACGTACTTATTATTATACAATATAAATGCTTTAATTAAAAGTAACATTAAATTTCTAAACAGGTACAAACTTTGCTAACAACAACTGATGTCACATTGTCTCAAGAAATCATTACATTGGCAGCTGGTCCTGATTCAATTGCATGGAGGTATAATGCCTGTAATGTGAATGGGTTTCATTTTCGAGTGAAGGGCATGGATGACCATCGAGTTACGCAAAATAGTGGTGTAGCTTTAAAGGCAGAGACATTAAGTTATGCTAGTCGGAGAGATAACAATCCTCGTGTTGGGGTTGTATACTATTATGGGCAATTAACTGACATTATAAAAGTAAGATACACTAATAGCATGCCATATGTAATGTTTAAGTGTAATTGGATTGATAACAACCACGGAAAGAAGGAAGACGGCTTCAAGTTCACATTGGTCAACTTCAACCACTTGTTATACCGAGATAATCGAGTCACAAATGAACCGTTCATCTTCGCATCCCAAGCTGAGCAAGTTTGGTATGCTTCAGATGCTTTGGCGCCACAGTGGCATGTTGTTGTAAAGATGTCCCAAAGAGGTTTGTTTGATATGAATTCTGCGGTTCCTCAAGCTGATCCGTACACAAGTCAACAATTAGAGGAGAATGTAGTCGTAATTGATGATGCAGATGGTAATTGGGTTAGGGGAGGAACTGAAGGAGAGACAGTTGTTGATGTTAATACTTAGGAAATATTTCAGTATCTTGGTTGTAATTTATGAGTTTTGAGTAGAATATTTGCATTTTTGTTTTGTTTTTCTTATAAATGTTTATGAACTGTTTATTTTATGTGTTGAACTTTAGAACAATGGTTTTATGGTTTGGAGATGTATCAGACATATGTAGCTTGCTACAAATTTCATGGTTTTGAAAAAAAATGGTTACATGGTACGTACAACAGGACTATATATACTATGTTCTAATTTGGCTTGCAGATGTCTTCCTCGATGAGACGTGCCCACCGTCCTCGTACTATGTCTGAGGCACTTCGTCTAAGCTCACCTGAGAGTAGTGAAGCCTCTACACCATCACCACTACCTGTCACATTGGTAGCAGCACCAGCACCAGCACCAGCAGCTGCAGCACCACCACCACCACCAGCAGTTGCAGCACCACCACCACCACCGTTGCCGCCGCCGGTACCAGCACCTTCTGCAGGTATATAGGTTTGGTTCTTCTATATGGATACTTGATCCTTTCGGCGTTAGCTTTAAGCATATTTATGTGAGTAGTCTCTTGGTGTGCTTAATTTTTTTTTTCAAGTATAGTTTGCTTTTTCAAATGCTTCAATGAGTGAATAAGTTGGTGGCAGTAGCTATGTTTTATATTCTAATGACGGGGAGTTTTCAAGTTATGCAACAAAGGACTGCGAAAAATAACTTAGTTGTCTTGCTTGGGAT
The DNA here is from genome assembly GCA_033060915.1 of Euryodendron excelsum. Lineage (NCBI taxonomy): Eukaryota > Viridiplantae > Streptophyta > Magnoliopsida > Ericales > Pentaphylacaceae > Euryodendron > Euryodendron excelsum. Next base: position 29,654,733 of record CM065385.1, on the reverse strand, counting down.
AATGTTTTCAATGTTGTCTTGCTTGGTTTGGGTTTTTAAGCTACTTGAAGAGGACAAAAAGAGTATTCTTTCAGCTGTTTGAGGTTGCCTTACAATTTTCTTTTATCCTTTCTTTAAATTTTTAGCTAAAACTTGGCTTTTATATCTTTGGGCAATTAGAAAAATGATGGGGATGGTGATCCTTTCGAACTTCTTGACAATGAGTGAATAAGTTGGTAGCAAAGTGACGATACCTACTGCAATTAAAAGGCCATATATGCGCAATCACTTTCTCTTTTCTCTAAGTTAATGATTTTTTTTTTTTTTTTTTTGGGCTAGGCATTACGTTATTAATTTATATATGCTTATTGTTGTCCCCTGTTTCTTTTAAAGCATTTTTTTCTGTGCGAAATCATGTACACATCTATTAGTATATTTTTCTTTATACTTGATTGGGTAACACTTTCTTTGTGCCCATCTGATATCATCATATTTTACCATGAATTCTGATATTCTGATTGGCTATTAAGTCTTGCTTGGAATTGAACTGGTTCATATGACGAATTATCATTATGAATTTTTCACTGAGGACGTACCACGAAAATACAATAATGAAGCTTCTAATTTGGCTTGGATATGTTTTTAAGGCTTTTTAATGATAATGCTAAAATAGTTAAAGTAGTTAATTTGTGTTGGATATGGTTTTAAGCACGTAAATCTAAACTAGCCATCTATCAAAATAGTTAAAATCAGATTTTGTTAAATATGTTGTCCTGATTTGCTTTTGTTCTGGTTTTTTAATTTCATAGTTACATAGGCCCATTTCAATGTTGGATACTTAAATTCTCCATTCTGCAAAGCATTTCTATTCAATCCCGGTAACCATCTAGAATGATAAAATTTGCAAGTCAAGTTCTAAAATCCAAATATGGTATTGCATGCATTTGATTTTCGTTTGATCCAGAAAAGAAGCTCATCCTATTTGGCTACCAACTGTTGTGCATGGGGTAATGTTTGGGGTAATGTTTTCAATGTAATTATTCTCATTTAAGTCTTGGTTGGGGTAATGTTTTCAATGTTGTCTTGCTTTGTTGAATGATACAGGTGTTGAGGCATCATCTTTATCAGTTGGTGGTCGAGGCACTGCTAATGGCATTCCAGGTTGGGGTCTAACCATTAAAAATGTGGTGGTGCAGTTTGATGAGTTTGGAGAGCCCGTTGGTGATGATAGTAGCCGAATGTCTAGCCAGCTTGGCCATCTAGTGGCAGAACGAGTTCCCTTTAACTATTTAGATTGGGATAACGTGCCTGATAATATCAAAGATGGCATTTGGAATGATGTGGAGGTAGTAATATATACACTTGCTGTTTTTTTAAGTTACTTAATATAAAATGTGAGCTAATGTTCTATATTTTCTTATTTGTAGGATAACTTGGTATATTGTCCGCCTGAATATAAAGTAGTTTGCATGAAGTCATGCTCTAAGATTTGGAGAGATAAGAAGACTAAGTTAAAGAAAAAACACTTTTGTCCATACAAGGATGACCCCCTCCTTGATAGTAGACCCCCTAAGAATGTCATGCCAGAAGTTTGGAAAGAGCTTGTGACTTATTGGAGGAGCCCCAAAGCACAGGTAAGTACTTCTGCTTTAGTTCTTGCAATCTCTTGTTGTTTGGTAAACCTAGCATTGCATCATTTATTGGGTCCAAATTCATGTTTGACAATAATGTAGGAGATATCGAACCGAAATTCTGCTAATCGAAAGCATCGTGCCATACTTCATCGAACTGGGAGGACGCATCTTCGCCAGATACGACAGAAAGTATATAAATGAAGTTACTTAATTTTAGTTCATGAAAACATTTATTTGAATATAACATCTGTAATTGTTTTATATTTGCAGCTATCAAAGGAAGGGAAGAGGACTGACAGGATGAGCATCTACATTGCATCACATAGGACATCTGACCCAGAGGTGGCAGCCATTGTTGTAAGTACTTGTATGGTGGTCCTTTGGTAAAAGTTTTATTTTTATGTTTCTAATTAATTTCCCCTTTTGTAGGCTGAATTTGAGCGGCGACTTGAGGCGGTGCCTGAGGAGGACAGGACTAATGAGGTTCGAGATAGCATTTTCATAAAAATGATGGGGAAGGATGAGCATGGATATTGCAGGACCTACGGGACAGGTATACTGCCATCAGATTTACAGCGTAGGAGTGGTAGTTCATCGCAGTCAGCTAGCTCGTCGCAGCTGCCCCCACAGGGCCCAAGTATCGAGGAGATCACTCAGCAGGTCACTCAGCACGTCACTCAGCACCTCACACAGTTTAAAGATGATATTAGAGAGTTAGTTATGTTGACAGTCACCCAGTGTATAGGTTTGCAGGGTGCAGGCAGTACGAAAGCAGCTTTGCAGGTTTGATAAAATATCCCTTTTGTTATATTCATATATGTATTACAAAGTAATTAGTAATAAACATTTACTTATATATGTAGGTCCCAGATGCATCTAGTGGCCATCAAGTATTTCAGGAGTCCGTGGGTGATGATGTTATACCATCTGCATCACCAGCTACGCCAGCATCAGCTACACCACCATCAGCTATGCCACGGCCTACTGACCAGGTATGGTATTATATATATTTAACGGGAATTTATTTTCTATAAAACACTCACGAGGTGTAAGGACAAACGGCACAGTCAACGGAGTCTCAGTTAGGGAGTTGGAGCATTTTTTCTAATATTAGGACAGTTTAAGTGTTAAAATTTAAGTTTTGTCGTTTTCGAATTCCCGGATTGGGAATTATAGCATTTTTTCTAATATTATTACACTTTAAGTTATAAAATTGAAGTTTCGTCGTTTTGGTGCCCAAAATCCACAAACGGTGTAGGAATGGTGTGAAACTTGGCGTAGCACGGTTTAGGCAATGATAACGTGTGGGGACAAACGGGACGGTCGCCCGATTCCCCGTTTGGGAATTATAGCATTTTTTCTAATATTATTACACTTTAAGTTATAAAATTGAAGTTTCGTCGTTTTGGTGCCCAAAATCCACAAACGGTGTAGGAATGGTGTGAAACTTGGCGTAGCACGGTTTAGGCAATGATAACGTGTGGGGACAAACGGGACGGTCGCCCGATTCCCCGTTTGGGAATTATAGCATTTTTTCTAATATTATTACACTTTAAGTTATAAAATTGAAGTTTCGTCGTTTTGGTGCCCAAAATCCACGAACGGTGTAGGCATGGTGTGAAACTTGGCACGTAGCACGGTTTAGGCAATGATAACGTGTGGGGACAAACGGCACGGTCGCCGGATTCCCGGATTGGGAATTATAGCATTTTTTCTAATATTATTACACTTTAAGTTATAAAATTGAAGTTTCGTCGTTTTGGTGCCCAAAATCCACGAAGGGTGTAGGCATGGTGTGAAACTTGGCACGTAGCACGGTTTAGGCAATGATAACGTGTGGGGACAAATGGCACGGTCGCCGGATTCCCGGATTGGGAATTATAGCATTTTTTCTAATATTATTACACTTTAAGTTATAAAAATTGAAGTATCGTCGTTTTTTTGGTGCCCAAAATCCACGAACGGTGTAGGCATGGTGTGAAACTTGGCACGTAGCACGGTTTAGGCAATGATAACGTGTGGGGACAAACGGCACGGTCGCCGGATTCCCCGTTTGGGAATTGTAGTATTTTTTCTAATATTCTTACACTTTAAGTTTTAAAGTTTAGTTTCGTTGTTTTGGGGCCCAAAATCCACGAACGGTCTAGGAATGACGTGAAACTGGGCACGTAGCACCGTTTAGGCAATGATGACGTGTGGGGACAAATGGCACGGTCGCCGGATTCCCCGTTAGGGAATTATAGCTTTTTTTTCTAATATTATTACACTTTAAGTTATAAAGTTCAAGTTTCGTCGTTTTGGGGCCCAAAATCCACGAACGGTCTAGGAACGGCGTGAAACTCGGCACGTAGCACGGTTTAGACAATGATGACGTGTTGGGACAAACGGCACGGTCGCCGGATTCCCCGTTTGGGAATTATAGCATTTTTTCTAATATTATTACACTTTAAGTTATAAAATTGAAGTTTCGTCGTTTTGGTGCCCAAAATCCACGAACGGTGTAGGAATGGTGTGAAACTTGGCACGTAGCACGGTTTAGGCAATGATAACGTGTGGGGACAAACGGGACGGTCGCCGGATTTCCCGTTTGGGAATTATAGCATTTTTTCTAATATTCTTACACTTTAAGTTTTAAAGTTTAGTTTCATTGTTTTGGGGCCCAAAATCCACGAACGGTCTAGGAATGACGTGAAAACTTGGCACGTAGTACCGTTTAGGCAATGATGACGTGTGGGGACAAACGGGACGGTCGCCAGATTCTCCGTTTGGGAATTATAGCATTTTTTCTAATATTATTACACTTTAAATTATAAAATTCAAGTTTCGTCGTTTTGGGGCCCAAAATCCACGAACGGTCTAGGAATGACGTGAAACTTGGCACGTAGCACCGTTTAGGCAATGATGACGTGTGGGGACAAACGGCACGGTTGCCGGATTCCCCGTTAGGGAATTATAGCTGTTTTTCTAATATTATTACACTTTAAGTTATAAAGTTCTAGTTTCGTCGTTTTGGAGCCCAAAATCCACGAACAGTCTAGGAACGGCGTGAAACTTGGCACGTAGCACGGTTTAGGCAATGATGACGTGTGGGGACAAACGGCACGGTCGCCGGATTCCCGGATTGGGAATTATAGCATTTTTTCTAATATTATAACACTTTAAGTTATAAAATTCAAGTTTCGTCGTTTTGGGGCCCAAAATCCACGAACGGTCTAGGAATGACGTGAAACTTGGCACGTAGTACCGTTTAGGCAATGATGACGTGTGGGGACAAACGGGACGGTCGCCGGATTCTCCGTTTGGGAATTATAGCATTTTTTCTAATATTATTACACTTTAAGTTATAAAATTCAAGTTTCGTCGTTTTGGGGTCCAAAATCCACGAACGGTCTAGGAATGACGTGAAACTTGGCACGTAGCACCGTTTAGGCAATGATGACGTGTGGGGACAAACAACACGGTCGCCAGATTCCCCGTTAGGGAATTATAGCTGTTTTTCTAATATTATTACACTTTAAGTTATAAAGTTCTAGTTTCGTCGTTTTGGAGCCTAAAATCCATGAACAGTCTAGGAACGGCGTGAAACTTGGCACGTAGCACGGTTTAGGCAATGATGACGTGTGGGGACAAACGGCACGGTCGCCGGATTCCCGGATTGGGAATTATAGCATTTTTTCTAATATTATAACACTTTAAGTTATAAAATTCAAGTTTCGTCGTTTTGGGGCCCAAAATCCACGAACGGTCTAGGAATGACGTGAAACTTGGCACGTAGCACCGTTTAGGCAATGATGACGTGTGGGGACAAACGGCACGGTCGCCGGATTCCCCGTTAGGGAATTATAGCTGTTTTTCTAATATTATTGCACTTTAAGTTATAAAGTTCTAGTTTCGTCGTTTTGGGGCCCAAAATCCACGAACGGTCTAGGAACGGCGTGAAACTCGGCACGTAGCACAGTTTTGGCAATGATGACGTGTGGGGACAAACGGCACGGTCGCCGGATTCCCGGATTGGGAATTATAGCATTTTTTCTAATATTATAACACTTTAAGTTATAAAATTGAAGTTTTGTCGTTTTGGTGCCCAAAATCCATGAACGGTGTAGGAATGGTGTGAAACTTGGCAGGTAGCACTGTTTAGGCAATGATAACGTGTGGGGACAAACGGGACGGTCGCCGGATTCCCCGTTTGGGAATTGTAGTATTTTTTTCTAATATTCTTACACTTTAAGTTTTAAAGTTTAGTTTCGTTGTTTTGGGGCCCAAAATCCACGAACGGTCTAGGAATGACGTGAAACTGGGCACATAGCACCGTTTAGGCAATGATGAAGTGTGGGGACAAACGGCACGGTCGCCGGATTCCCCGTTAGGGAATTATAGCTTTTTTTTCTAATATTATTACACTTTGAGTTATAAAGTTCAAGTTTCGTCATTTTGGGGCCCAAAATCCACGAACGGTCTAGGAACGGCGTGAAACTCGGCACGTAGCACGGTTTAGACAATGATGACGTGTTGGGACAAACGGCACGGTCGCCGGATTCCCCGTTTGGGAATTATAGCATTTTTTCTAATATTATTACACTTTAAGTTATAAAATTCAAGTTTCGTCATTTTGGGGCCCAAAATTCACGAACGGTCTAGGAATGACGTGAAACTTGGCACGTAGCACCGTTTAGGCAATGATGACGTGTGGGGACAAACGGCACGGTCGCCGGATTCCCCGTTATGGAATTATAGCTTTTTTTCTAATATTATTACAGTTTAAGTTATAAAGTTCAAGTTTCGTCGTTTTGGGGCCCAAAATCCACGAACAGTCTAGGAATGGCGTGAAACTTGACACGTAGTACAGTTTGGGCAATAATGAGGTGTGGGGACAAACGGCACGGTCGCCGGATCCCCGGATTGTGAATTATAGCATTTTTTCTAATATTATAACACTTTAAGTTTTAAAGTTTAGTTTTGTCGTTTTGGGACCCAAAATCCACGAACGGTCTAGGAATGACGTGAAACTTGGCACGTAGCACGTTTTAGGCAATGATGACGTGTGGGGACAAACGGCACGGTCGCCGGATTCTCGGTTTGGGAATTATAGTATTTTTTCTTATATTATAACACTTTAAGTTATAAAGTTCAAGTTTCGTCGTTTTGGGGCCCAATATCCATGAACGGTCTAGGAATGGCATGAAACTTGGCACGTAGCACGTTTTAGGCAATGATGACGTGTGGGGACAAACGGCACGGTCGCCGGATTCTCGGTTTGGGAATTATAGCATTTTTTCTAATATTATAACACTTTAAGTTATAAAGTTAAAGTTTCGTCGTTTTGGGGCCCAAAAATTCACGAACGGTCTACGAACTGCTTGAAACTTGGCACGTAGCACGGTTTAGGCAATGATGACGTGTGGGGACTAACGGCACGGTCGCTGGAATTCCGGTTTGGAAATTATAGCATTTTTTCTAATATTATAACACTTTAAGTTATAAAGTTAAAGTTTCGTCGTTTTGGGGCCCAAAATTCACGAACGGTCTACGAACTGCGTGAAACTTGGCACGTAGCACGGTTTAGGCAATGATGACGTGTGGGGACTAACGGCACGGTCGCCGGAATCCCGGTTTGGAAATTATAGCATTTTTTCTAATATTATAACACTTTAAGTTTTTCGTCGTTTAGTTTCGTCGATTTGGGGTCCAAAATTTACGAATGGTCTAGGAATGGCATGAAACTTGGCACGTAGGACGGTTTAGGCAATAATGATGTGTGGGGACAAACGGCACGGTCGGCGGATTTCCCGTTTGGGAATTATAGCATTTTTTCTAATACTATAACACTTTAAGTTTTAATATTTAAAGTTTGATTTATTTTACACAACTTATCCAAATATTGTACTTATGATTGTAGGGTGGTATAAAAGTAAGTTTGCTTAGTGTGGGGCTTCCAAAACTCATGGTGGCAGAGGGGCTGCTTATAAGTATGGACCCATTCACAGAATTGGATGGAGAACCTTTGGGTCCAAACTTCTACAAAGTGTTTGTTCAAACTGCGAGAAAACCTAACGCTCTTTTAGAAAGACCACGCCTTGGCATTGAAACTGTGGGAGAATCGATTGACAAATACGTTGCATGGAAATCTGTTGATGTAAATTACAACTTTTGTTTTTTTATTTTTATTTTATAGTTTCATTAATGATATGATATTGCATATATGTTTTCTATATCAATCATGTTGGTAATTGTTTTATTTTTGTTTTTTTCAGGTTATTGAAAAGGATTAGGTTTGCCATGATGATGGGGATTGAAGGGGCTGTTAATGTTTTATTTCGTTTTGTATTTTGAATATTATTGGATGTTTGGGTACACTTGGATATTGAGTTTCACAGGAAAACTATAATTCCAATATTTGTTATATTTTTTGTGGATATGGATTATGAAATTTGGTGAATGATGTTTTCTTTGGTGAATGATTGTTTTTTTTTTTTGGTGAATGAATTAGTTATATTATTTTTTGTGTAAACAGGAATTTTTTTTGTGAATGAATGTTTTTTTTGGGTGAATGAATTAGTTATATTATTTTATGTGTAAACAGGAATTTTTTTGTGAATGAATGATTTTTTTTGGTGAATGAATTAGTTATATTATTTTATGTGTAAACAAGAATTTTTTTGTGAATGAATGCTTTTTTTTGGTGAATGAATTAGTTATATTATTTTATGTGTAAACAGGAATTTTTTTGTGAATGAATTAGTAGCATTATTTTATGTATAAACAGGAATTTGGGGAATGATTATTTTTTATTAATTTATTGAGTTATACTATTTAATGCATATACAGGATTTTTAGGATATTAAAAAAATATTAAATTTAATATAATTTATTAAATATATTCTCCACTTTTTGCGACGGCAGGTTATTATTTGCGACGGCAAGGCTATAGCCAAAGTTTGACAATTATCCCTTTTGCGACGGCATCATTTTTATTTGCGACGGCAAAATTTCGTCGCTAATGTAATGAAAACATGCGTCATTCATTTGTGACGGCATCACCCGTCGCAAAATAAGGCAATTGCGACAGAAAATGGCGACGGCATCTTCCCGTCGCAAAAAATAATCTGCCGCGGAGTATTTGCGACGGTCAAAATGTCGTCGCAAAAGTCGTTCTCCCGTCGCACAAGCCGTCGCAAAAACTTTTTGCGGCGCCGTTTAATGCGTCGCCCTATTTGCCGTCGCAAAACCGTCGCAAAAGAGCTTTTGCGACGGCGGTCTCTCTTTTGCGACGGCATTCTCCCGTCGCTAAAACCTAATTTTTTAGTAGTGATACCTTTTTCCCGTTTTTTGGTAAAGCAAAATTTTATTAGAGACATCGCAACGTCAATATGATTCACATATATTTGTTCGAGTTCTCAAAACACAACATAAATTTTAAAATTATTCAAGGTATTGATTTTTCAAGTTTTCACTAAAACAAAATATAAATTTCATTCCATTTGGTAAATGCTACAAGAAAGTTTAGATTTTAAAGTAAAATTCGACGTATAAGAGTAAAAAATATATTATACCCTATATATTATGCATTCCGACCCTTCCCTTCACGAGGAAACGTTTAAAGGCTCAGGCCAGATTCGAAAAACTTGGCTGACTTACGCACACGCAAAATCTAATCTTCAACTGGTAGCTAGCCAATGGCGTGTACGATTGAAACCTGAAGAAGATAACGTTAGGATAAGGTCTTAAATTTGGCCGGGTGAAGACTTTGGTTGAGGAGCCACAGTGTGAAGAAATAAACTTCATAAAGTGATTATACCCACGTGGATGGGGACCACTCAAGTGAGGCTGCCACAACCCATGAATTAACACGTGAAGCCTCATAACTTTGGCTGCACTTAAGTGACGTTTGGTAGGCCATCCCACATCCGGATGGTTTGGGTTGATAACGTCTTAAATTTGGCCGGGTGAAGACTTTGGTTGAGGAGCCACAGTGTGAAGAAATAAACTTCATAAAGTGATTATACCCACGTGGATGGGGACCACTCAAGTGAGGCTGCTACAACCCATGAATTAACACGTGAAACCTCATAACTTTGGCTGCCCTTAAGTGACGTTTGGTAGGCCATCCCACATCCGGATGGTTTAGGTTAGGTGAGTGAGTTTATAACTCATTTTTTAATTTTTCGTCTTAACGAATTGTTATGAAATTGTGATTTTCTCTAAATATATATATATATATATATATATATGTATATGTGATTTCTTTACAGCCACGGTTGGTGGATTTCCTCTTTAGGAGTCAACGGGCTTAGGCTCATATCTGTTTTTCATTTGTGAGGGCTAGCCATCTTACATTGGGATGGTTTGAGTTGGGTGTGTGAGTTTATAACCCGTTCCCCAACTTCTCGTTTTAACGGGTTATTATGAAATTGTAGTTTTCTCTAAAAAAAAAAAACATTTGTGGCTTCTCTACAGCAACGACCGATAGGATTTCTCTTTAGGAGTCAGTGCTTAGGCCCACGTTCGTTTTCCATTCGTGGGGGCTAGCCATCCCACATCGGGATGATTTGGGTTGGGTGTGTGAGTTTATAACTCGTTCCCCAACTTTTCGTTTTAACAGGTTGTTATGGAATTGTGGTTTTCTCTATAAAAAAAAAAGGTGACGTTTGGTATAATTTTTTAGGCTGACTTTTTTAGTTTACAAGTAAATAGGTCAAAAAAATTTTAGTTTTTTGTTTTTTTTTTGTTTTTTTTTTTACTTATTTTGGCTTATAAAAATTTTTAATTTTTTTATTTTTTTTACTCATAATCCAAAAACGCAAAATAAAAAAAGTTAAAAAAATTATAGCAAACAGGCACTAAAACTTGAAACACGAAACTCTACCTAGTAGAAGCTGAACATCCTTAATCCAGTATATTTTATTGTTTATCATATTTTCAAGTGTTTTTTTTAGTGCAATTCAATCAACTTAAAGTGGCATAAAATGCGCAGCGAGACAAGTGGCATCTGAATGAACTCATATTTGCTGGCTCTTAAAGAAGGGAAAAGGACATGCCGTAAAAATGGAATGAGTGCAAATATGGTAAAAAATGGAATGAGTGCAAATATGGTTTATCAGACACAACCACATAGGGTAAAGAAAGAAAATGATATATATAAACTAATTTTTTAATTTAGTTTTTTCACCTACAAGACATGTGTGAATGGGTCTTACGTGAATGGGTCTTACATTCTATTTTATAGGTGACAAAATAAATTAAGAAATTTGTTTATATATAACATTACTCAATTAAGAAGCCATGCCCATAATTGTCTTGGTTTGGAATGAGTTGTCACAAGTCAAGTTTATAGGAGCCTCCTTGTTTGGTAATACTTTTTGTTTTTGCTTTTCATGTTTGTTTTTTAAAATTTTAAAAATAAAATATAAAACAATTTTTGGCAACTGTTTTCAATTTTTGTTTTTAAAATTTTTGAAAACAAAAAACAAAAATTTGGGACAAATTGAAAAACACAAAACGTATTTTTTATGTTTTTTTTTCAAGTCTTCCCCATGGAATTTTGTCAAGGAGGGCCATGGAAGCCCAAGATAAAATTTTTGAATATTTTGAGGAGCTAAGATAATTTTTTTTGAATCTTATTGAGGGGCTAAAAAATGATTCTTGAAGTTTTAGAAGATTAAGGTAAAAATAATTCAATTTTATTGAGGCTAAGAAAATGATTCTTTAATTTTTGGGAGCCAATATATTGTAAAAATATACAAAATCAATGAGGTGTATTTGAAATTTTTTTAAAATAGGAGGCCATGGCTCTCAATTGTCCATGAATAATTTCTGCCAATGCCATCACCCATTACCACAACCACTAGCATCACCTTTGGCCACCCATCGCTAACGGCCCGATGGGTGCAAAGATATATTTAGAGATAATTACACTTTACCTCATTGTGGTTTAAGCCAAAATTAGATGACTTTCCTGTAATTTAAAAGTGAACACCTGACTCTTTGTGGCTTGAACTTATCTGCAAAATGGATAGAAACCGTTAGATTTAATGAAAATTCTATCACACGGTTATTTTTGTCATTTTACCTCTCTAAATTAGAATATCAAAAAGACAATTTGGTAAAATAACAAAAAAAAAAAAATCTTGATAGACAAGCCTTTAGTTTGTATAAAAAGGCCAAATCACCTTTTTGATGTTCTAATTTGAAGAGAGAAAATGACAAAAGTACCCCTATAACATAATTTTCGTTAAATTTAACGGTTTTCATCCATTTTGAAAATAAGTTTAAGCTACAAGAGAGTCATGTGTTCACTTTTAAACCATAAAAAAATTATCTGATATTAACTCAAGCTAAAGGAGGTAAAGTGTAATTATCCCATATATTTAGTTAACCCAAATATTATATGAGATAAATGCAGATGGAAGACACACCTTTGTACCATTTGAGACATAAAAAATAAGTTTGGTGTTGAACTAACCAATGAAAAAAATCAAAATATTAATAGAGTAAACAAAGGGACCGGAGGTGAGAGAGAGAGAGAGAGAGAGAGAGAGAGAGAGAGAGAGAGAGAAAATGAACTTTTGTATCTATATGGCTTTGTTTGGTAACTCTATTTAGCATTTAAAACTGAATAGATTAAGTAAAAATAAAATAACCTGATTTGATAATCCAAAATAAGCGAGCTGAATATTTTACGTGCTAGATAAAAGTAAGGAACGAAATATTAAGTAGCTCCCTCCCTGTTTATTACTTTGTACTTAGCACACTTAGCTTTGATATTTTTTTCCAGACTTAATTTTGCCTTCACCTCTCTCTCCTCTTATTTCTTAGCATGAACACCGGAGAACCAGATGTCGAAGTTCTTCTCAATGAAACCTTCTGCCATATTCAGGTTCTCCCTCTCTCTCTCTCTCTCTCTCTCTCTCTCTCTCTTGTATGTGGGTTTTCTCGATTATTTTGTATGTGTTTACTCTTTGTTCTCCTCATTTATTTTTTTTCTCTATTCTTCGATTGAATATGTATTTTTTTTTACTGATCTCCTCCCATTTCGCCTCACTCCATCCCCCATTTTTTTTTTTTCTTCTTCTCTCTTCTGTTTTGCCTCTCATCCTCTAATCTGCCACCTCCTTTTTTTCTTCGTTTTTTGATTCTTTTTTTTTTTGGTGTGTGGGAGACCAGTTTGCGATGTGGGTGATGGTTAGCGCTATTTCACGTACCTGTTTCGAGATTTTTCTCTTGGACTTCTTCTTTACTTTTTTTATTATTTTATTCTTGAATCAATTGAGACTTTGAGTGATTCTCCTAGAATATATATATATATATATATTATTTTGTTTATTCTTTGCCAAACCAAATCACATGAAACTGCCAATCAATTGAAAATTATTTTATACATCACGTGGGTGCATCCAAATTCATGACTTTAGGATTTTAAGTGGATTAAATCTAAATCTATTTACTTGTAGGAATGGCTTCTGGTGATAGTGGTACAGTAAATTGGAAAGATCCGAAACTCTATAAAATTTTTATTGATTTGCACTTGAAAGAATCTACGGAAAACGGTAAAAATGGTGGTAGTCTCAAAAAAGAGAATTGGGATGGGGTTCGAGTAACTTTGAATAAGGAGAAGGACATCAAATTATCTCAAAAACAGTTAAAAAAATCAATGGGAGTATCTGAAATCAAAATATGGAGAGTGGTCAAAGATAATTTCAAAAACTGGTAACGGCTATGATCATGTAACTAATACCGTCAACTAGAGTACAGAGGAATGGAGTGAGTACATACATGTATAATTGTCTCTTATGTTAATCTTCTTCTTCTTTTTTTTTTTTTTGTTTGTTTGTTTCTAAGTTATTGAAAGTTAAAATGATACTCCATGAATATAAGATTTACACAATTATAATTTTTACAGGCTAACCCAAATGCCAAACAATTTCGATATATTGAGCTTCAATATACGAATGAGTTAAAAGCATTATTTGACGATGTTAGAGCAACAGGAATATTTTCATAGGGACCATCAAAGGAAGGGTTTCCTGCTGATGACACTCAACTATAGTCACAAATGTACATTAATATTGATAGTGGTTCTCTTGAGACACCTTTTTTGCCAAATGACTCAACAAAACCTGACAATAAACGGCAAAAGAAAAACAAATTCAAGGATCTTGATAAACAACTGCTTGAAACTCTGCAAACTTTGCAAAATTTGATGGGCCAACAATAGAAGAATGCAATCGTATTCTCAATGAGATGGAGCTTCTTGATATGAGTAACCCATTATATATAGTTGCATATAGCATTTTTTATGGAAGCAAGGCACACAAGAAGCAATAGATGCTATTACAGCAAAAACCACAAGCAGTTAGAAAGGGCTGGATAGAATTGAATGGCTAGAAGTTAGGATTACTTTGAATTTTAGTAGGCATACAAATGTTTTTTAAATTTCAGACATTAGTTAAGGTTATTTTTTTATTCTTTTTTAATTATGTTTAGTTAGAGCCCCAGCTTTCAATAAATATATAAGTCCTTGATGGGTTTGATTGCAATTATTTTGGTATGAAGTTCCTTTTTTATATGTCATGGTGTTTATCTCTTTTTATCTAATTAAATATGTGTAATGTTGGCGCTATATGTTGTCCGATAAGCAAAAGAGGGTATTAAATAATATGAATTACTATTGAGTGTTAAATTTTTTGCTACTTCAACATTTGACAAAGTTTCAATGATCAACAAAATTGTTAATCATGTTGTTGATTTTTTGTGTATATTGTTATGATTTTGATTATGCATTTTTTTATTTAATTAATTTGATTTTAGCATTACAATATCAATATATGAAGGGTAAAGTTGAAGAATGAGTGAATTTAAGACTTTATGTCTTTATGTATATCAAACAACTTATCTGACTTACGGAGCTCTGCAATTTTATGACGATATAAAAGTTATTTTGGCGAAAAATTAGATATGAAATTCAGTTTGTAATTATATCCTTAGATAGAGAGAGTTAGTTAGAGAGCATTGTAAAGAGATAATTGTATTTTTCTTTACTTTCTTGCACTTTCTTTCATTTTCCTACCAACCAAACACTACTTTTCTTTTAAGTTAATACAAGATTTATAGATTCTCATGTATTATCTACCTTTCTACATGCTTTCCATGATGAATTCAAGTAGCTAAACTTATATTTGGATACATTTGTGAAGATCTACCAAGGATCTTTAAGAATTACTATGGAGGTATATGAATTTCATTAAATTATCCTATGATTTCTACTTATCTTCTTAATTGGGTTTAATTTCATAAGAAAACTTGTTAATGAACCTCCATTAAAATTCTTGTAGAACTTGGTGGATTGGAACAATGGCATTTAAATCCTTCTTTAATTGCTTTAGAATCTCAATTGCTTCGCTTAGTGATAGTTTAGTTGTTAATTGCTTTTAAATTCATTGTATAAGTAGTATAGAATTAACCTTCTTAAAACTAAAAGATTTTTTGTCTACTTTTATTACTATTAGATTCAATTTCATTTGATTTGCAATCCAATTCAAGTGAGTCCATTGTGAGGTGAGCGGTCATTTCTATATTGGAATCAATCCCATGAGAGGAACGGTAACTAGTTATTAACCGGTAAACTACATTACAAATCTGTATGCATGCGGGATCCAAACCAAGTTTTGGCACTGTTGTCAGGGATTGGAGGCGTGAGATGAGCTTTGGACAAGCTTGGAGTTAGTTGCGAATAAGTGGAATTGAATCTCCTTATCCACCTCGAAGGAAGCATCTACAGCTTAGGGCCAAGGGTACATCCTTCTTCCCTTTTTATGTGAATACTTGTGATAGATGTTTGGCTATTCTTTTCTTAATTTGTCTTGTTTGATTAGTATAATTGCATTGCATCTTGCTAGGAGCCCAATTGGTGGCATAGTTTGGAGGATAGGTTAGAGTGCTCTATTTTTGAATTGGTGGTATTGTCTATTAACGTAGAGATTGGAGGAGTTAAATTGAATTGAAAAATCCATTGTCTGGTAATTTCATTAAGAAAACACCATTGTCCAGCATTGTGAATTGTGTTTTATGTATGATGTGTTTATAAGACCTTGACAGTCCATTTAGTGTGCATTCATACTTGCATGTCTATTACTTTCGAGAAACACACAAACATCTTGTGAGAATTGAGAGCACTAGCATTTATTCACCAATTAGAGAACCTACTCCTGAACTTCCTTTGTTGTTTACCTCGGTTTCATACCAATGGCCAATATCAACGAAGAAGGACTACCTAACATCTATTCCCCAAATCCTAATGGCATACCAAATTACCCCCAATCAAAATTTTAACCCCAACCTTCCAGCAAATTCTCCTAATGTAGTTTGAGGTGATGACCTTGATAGAGGAAGCAACCATGGCGACATGACGGCTTCTCACCATAGGACCCTTTGTGATTACATGAACCCACCGAGGCATGCATTAACTTCTTGCATTGTCTTCACGCCTCACCATAACATGTTTAATATTAGGCCGGGAATGATGCAAATGTTACCCCAATTTCATGGTATGGACTCCGAGCAATCATACATGTTCAACAAAGAGTTTGAGAACACTTATTCTCTTGCAATGGACAATTCTTATCCAAGGGAGGTGTTTTTGTTGAAACTCTTTTCATTTTGTCTCAAGGACAAGGCCAAGACATGGTTCAATACATTGAGGCCTTTATCCATTCATTCTTGGGCAACTCTTCGAGGGGAATTCTTGAGAAAGTTTTTCTCCAAAAATAGGACTGAGGTTGTTGGCTCAAAAGGCAACCCAAGAGAGGGGTGAATTGGGTTTTTCAAAAATTAATGATAATTAAGATTAATTAAAATTAATCTAATCAATATAACAGTGATCAATCTATATATAGTGCAATGTAATCAAAAGAAGAATAAAAAATAGAGCAATAGAAAGCACATTGAGAATTACTAAGGTTCAACCACAATTCATAGTCTACGTCCTCACCCCAAAATCCCCTTAAAGCCTTCCGCCACTATGCGTTCTCTAATTACAAAATGGATGCTGATTGACCAAGTGCTCAGCTCACTTTTACACAAGAACTTCTTCTCAAATTCTTCCTGCTACCAAGTGGTTTTGTCCAAGATCTACTCAAACTTACAAGAGTTTTTTTTCCACAAGAGAACACTCAAACTCTCACTTACAGGTGTATAAATGTATACAAAGGAATTACAAATTCTTTATCAAGAGTGGATAAAATAATAAAAGCTCACACAGTGAAAACAAGAAGAATGTTAAGATTTTTCAGTTTGATCAGTCAGTGGTACTTGTTTTTCTTGTATCTCTTGTCTATAAATGCAGTTGGAAGCTTGTATATAAACCCCTGTAATGATTTCGTCCGTTGGAGGTTGTTGGGGCTCATTTAATGCAAGTCCAGTCCGTTATAACGTTAGAAAAACTAGCCGTTATCTCCCAGGTGTCGACACTTGGTTCCATGTGTCAACACATCTGGTTTGCATTTCCCAAATGTTGTCCACTGTCTCCATGTGTTAATACATCAACTCCATGTTTCAACACTTGATCATTCTATTTTTAGATTCTTGGCTTCTGTCTTCACGTGTCGACACATTACCCATAAATCTTGCTTTTGTCTTTTTATGAGTAAGTTCAGTTTCAGCACAACCATAAGATCTTCAAGGAGTCTTCTCTTTGGGGTATGATGATCAATCAAAGCCTTTAATACATCAAGGTTGTTCTCTATTCAATTTTGGATTGAATTCTTCATTTGATAATCATTTTTTTTATTTCAACACTGTCAGAGCTTCACTCTATCAATGCTAAGCTATTCTTCTCTGTTGCCAAGCTTTCTCTTTCATTGCCGATCTCTTTCTTTCATTACCGAGCTCTTTCTGTCATTACCGAGCTCTTTCTTTTATTGCCAAGCTTCAAGATGCCTCATTGCCGATCTGTTCTCTTTGCTGCCAAATCTTCTTTCTTTGTTAGGATCATTTCAATGAAACTTCTATACGCTTGTTGAAGTCTATCTTGAACACCTTTATTTCCTCTGAGTACATATCATCTTCATTAAGTCTTTACATCCCAGATAAAATATTTACTTAGATTTTTCGTAGAGATTATGCAATTTCAATGAATTCTCTTCTCGAATATCTTCAATCTCTTCTTTAATCAAATAATCTTTAACTGATCTATGCATACTTTAATGAAGTCTTCTTTTGAACATCTTCATTTTTTCGAATTCAAGTCAACTTCATTGAGTCTATGCATACTTGATGAAATCTTCATTTGAACACCTTCAATATCTTCGAATGCAAATCATTTTTTTGAAGGTGGAATAGGTGTCAATGTTCTGTTTTTGTACATTGCATGACTTTTGGAGTGCTTTGCTTGATCTTAGCTTGTTGTGTATTCACTTTGACATATATTAAACTTAAAGTTAAACTTGTAAGTCTAAATTATGATCTTTATTAATCTGCACACTAAGCAAATACATTAATAAAAGAACACAAGGTTTAGTTATTATCAAAATCAACATGGGGATCAACCTTGAGTCAGCAATCTCTCCCTTTTTTATGATGACAAAACCTTTGCAAATTAAATTTATAAACAATAAAATGAAATGGGCAAAGTTTGATTTGCATGCCAGTAAAGAACTCCCCATTTGTTTCATAATTAAGCAACTGATGCTTAAGAGACAAAAGACATTTTAAAAACAATTTTCAAGAAGTTTTTATCAGTTAATTCAAAACAAATTGAGGGAAATGATTCATATTACTCCCCCTTAGAACATGCTCTATATTTATCAATTAACACTCATTTCATTTCATTTTAATGCCATATGCAATTAATTAATTAATTAATGCCAATTCAAAATTCAAACAATTCATTGTTTATTAATTCTTTTTAATCAATTCTTTTCCTATTCTTTTCCAATCAAGCACTCATTGGTTAATCAATCTTATTCAATTCTTTATCCAATTCTTCTAAAAACAAGCACTCATTGTTTACTCATTCTTATCCAATTCTTCTTCCCCTTTTTGTCAATTCATCAAAAAGAGAAAAAAAAAAAAGAAAATTAGAGACAGGTGCAATAGCAAAAAAATATTATAACAAAAGAAATTGTATAATCAGGAAAGCAAACAAGCAAACAAAGCATTAAGACATCAATTGGGCAAAAGAATGAGATTAGATTTCATTAATTCAAAACGATATTACAACATGTTTGACAGTTAACATCCAAAAAGTCTATAAAAAAAAATGATAACAAGGCCATGTTAATGCAGGATGATGGGGCAAGAAGGAATGAGAGGTGAAGGGAAGTAAGAGAAGTAGGGATAGATAGGATGAGGAAAGGAGAGTCTAGTGAGCATTAGATTTGGTGGCCGAAGAGTCCTCCTCTTCTCTGGCTTCTTCCCCTTCCTGTTCTTCCTCCTCATTGTCTTCATGTCGCGCCCCAGTTTTTTGGGGTATCCAAGGTCCTTTCGGCTCGGAGACCCTAAAGCACGAAACTCTGTCACTAGAACTCGTCCTCCTAGAAGGACAAGTGCGACTAGGTTTGAAAATTGATTTGACTAAGGGCTTTTTAGAAAAATAGGAGTCGCCACCTAACTTGATTAAGGTGAGTTAGGGCACCTAAAACTAAGCGTTAATCCGAAGATTAAACTTAGGATTTTTGGAAAGGGTTTTTGAAAACTCCCTCAAGAGAGGGTTTTTAAGAAAATAGGTTGTTTGGCAACCTTTGGAAAGATTTAAGCCCTTTTTTAAAAATAACTCCATTTTGGTCTTTCGAAAATAGAAATCTATGGTCCGGGGGTTGGTTACGTGTAAAGAAGATATCCTAAGATCATCACCCTACCTCGCCCTTTCGGTACCTACATGTCTAATCACCCTTTTGTTCACTTACTAGAATAACTGATTACCATTGTCCACTTAATGTACACTTTAGAATTTTGAAAACGGGATTTAGTCATCAATTTTCGGATAGATGATGCATGATGCAAGTTTTTGGAAGAAGTTTGAAAATAGTAAGGGTTTTGGATGAGTTTGGAATAGGAATTTTGAATTGATTAGAATTTTTGAAAAAGGGATTGGAGTTGAAATAAAAGTTATGACCGCACCATTTTAGGTTGCCTACGTATCTCATTTGGCGAGAATCAGGTTATTCATAGTTCGGGCTAGAGCCCGATGAAAAATAGGCGCATTAGGGCCCTTGGAAGGTTTGAAGACACTTTGGGTCTTTGAAAAAGTTTAAGACACTTTGAGGTCTTGGGAAAGCTTTAAGACACTTTGAGGTCTTTGGAGAAGTTTAAGACACTTTGAGATATTTGAAAAGTTTAAGACACTTTGAGGTCTTTGGAAGTTGAAGACTCTTTGTGATCTTGGAAGTTTTGACTTGAAATTGGATGGTGGAGTGTTTTAAAAATGTTTTTGGATCAACTTAAGGGAGTTTTGGAAAAATGCTTTGGCATGACTCGAGAACTTGAAAGTTTTTTTGAAGTCTTATTTTGAAAACCTTGGAGGCATGTTTTGATGAATTAAATTTTGAAAGTGGTTTTTAGAAATGGCTAAGGGTTTGGAATCCTAATATAGACAATCTCAGAGGTTGATCTTGATTTATTACTTGTCCTTGGAATCCCTAACCATGAGGGGGCTAGGGACACCTTAGGTTTGTGAGCTTTTGAAAACGTTTTTAGAAATGCTTTGAAGATGGAGTGTAGGGACATTTGAAGAGTTTATGAAGTTGATTTTTTGAAATCAAGGGAGTAGGAGGTTTTGGAAAAATAGGTTATAAGGATAGTTTAAAATTGAATGATCATTTAGGAAAGGGTTCAAGAGTTGGAACCTTAAAGTGTACTAACCTAGGTTGGGTTGGCCTATGGTTAGGGGTGACCTAAGGTTAACTAACTTGGGTTAGGTTAACCTAGGGTTAAGGTGATCTATGGTTAATTAACTAACGTTAAGGTGATTTAGGGTTAACTAACTAGGGTAGTGTTAACCTAAGGTTAGGATGACTTAGGGTTGTGTTAACCTAAGGTGGGTGAACTAGGGTCAAGTTAACCTAGGGTTGGACAACTAGGGTCAAGTTAACCTAGTTAGATTGGAGGATGGCTTTGAAAATTGGTTTGATACACTCTTGGAAAGAGTTTTGAAAAACAAAACATGTTATGCCATGGATCTTGGTTGGAAAACTTTTTGAAGATCATTTCCATGAAAATTTTGACTCTAGCCAAGAGTGTGGTTTATATGGTTGGTGATTGGAGACCATTCCAAGGAAGGTTTCCTAATGGCCATTGGAAGGTTTTCCAATGGCCATTATCACCTTTATCTTGACAAGAGTGGAGGTTTCAAAAATCAACATAAGGATGACAATTTTTGAAAAATTACTTTTGATGCAAAGATTGAGAGAATGCATTTTTGAAAACCATCTCTTGAAAAGGATTTTGAAAATCACTTTTCAAGAGAACCATTCCATCAAGAAAGGGTTCATATGGCCAAACAAAAGGGAGACCACTCAAGAGAGGGTTCCACGGGGCCATTCCAACCATTATACTTAAAAGAATGGAAATCTTGAAAATTAGAGAATTGGAAAGCAACCCTTGTGCAAATTAAGATGTCATGATACCAAAAATGAAAGTTAGGGGATTAGTAGGAGGTCTTCTAAGGCATCATTTCTAAGGTCCCATCCTAAGCTTCAAGGAGTCAACTCTTGTAACAATTTTTTAAAAGAAATGTAGAACTTGGAAACGACATAAAATTAAGAGCAATGCAAGCATTGTGGAATATGACAATAAGCATAAAATGAGGCCAAGCATACAAGACATGATCAAAATGGTAATATGCAAGGGGTCATGATTCACATATAAGGCTTTTAGGCTACACCACATAAATAAGAAGCTCTTAGGCCATACCATCTTAAAGTAGGCTAGTGAGAGGTCCCCCTATACGGTGGCTCTCACTTACTTTCCTCTAGCAATAATCTAAGAGCCCTCTTGGCTCACGCATGTAAGAAAGGGGGGTTAAAGATGGGGATTAAAATAGAGAATAGCTTAAGTAGGCTAGGAGGGAGAAGAGAAGTGTGGGGGAGAGCACAAATGTAAAAGGGATACCACCTTTTGCCTTCAACACACTTGTAGTCTTCAATGGATGTCTTGATTGGAGCTTGAGTGACTTCAAGAAGGCTTGAGAGGCTAGAGTGGAGTGTATAAGTGTGTATGAGGCCTTATATGTAGAGTGTATAGGCTTAGGAGGGGTAGAATCTAGCCTAAGTGTTGGAGGGGAGGAATATATGTAGAGATTCGAGTTTATAGAGTGATTTCAGCAGAACTTCGCGTCAATTTTGGACCTGGAATATGCAAAGGGGGAAGCCTCTATTTATAGGCAATCTGGAACAGGCCTTGTGCATGTGCTACATATGCAGATACTGTTCCATTGCCAGAATGACACGTGGCACCCTATGTACTGGTTAAATCTGGATCGTTGATCGAAAGTCGGTCGATCTGATCAAAATTTGAGCGTATGTGGCATACGCTCCATCACCGGGAAGGTTCGTCCAAACTTTGCCTCGATAATTGAGTCAATCGGGAAGGTTTCGGGGGAATCGGTCGCACTGGGGATGTTCTCCTAGTGCTTCCGATGAACTTTCATGTTTTCGAAAAGTTTGAATTATGTTTGGAGGTGAGTGATATCGTCTTGGGAAGTGTGCCAAAAAGGTCACTTTTGCGGAGCGTCTGTGATACGCTCTCTGGGTGTTTGAAAGTGGCTGTTTTTATTTTGTGTGATCGAGGCCTTCGAGAAGCGATCTATTCGATTGGACCGTACCGATGGAAAGTACTCTGGAAATACTTTCAAGAATTCCTAAATTTACACATTTCTCAAGTTGTTTGACGGTGCGTTTTAATTAGGGAATTGGAGAAAAAGCCAACCTTGGCGGAGCGTCTGTGAGATGCTCCATGGGTTACTGAAAGTTATAGTTTTCACACCGTACGATGGAGAGCTTCGAGAAGCGATCCATTCGATCGAACCGTATCGATGGAAAGATCTATGGACGAGCTTTCGAGAATTCTCTGATTTACGCCTTTCTCAAGTCGATTGACGGTACGTTATAACTAAGGAATTGGGGGAAAAGACAATTTAGGCGGAGAGTCTGCGAGACGCTCCAGGGAACTTTTATCGTGTTGTGTGAGCTTGGTGTTGTAGGGTACTCCTTGGGTTAAACAAGGGCGTGTGGTCAAACCCTCTGCTCGATATCCCAAAGTCGGTGCTGTTTCGAGGCATATTTGGACTTCTAGGGGCAAAACAGTCATTTTGACCAGGGTTGGCTGGAAATGGTTAGGAATGGTTTGGTGTGTTGTGTTAAGTGTGTGGGGTTGTTTAGGGATGGTTTTGGGAGAGTCTTTTACCGTTTGGCGGGGTTTGCGCAGTGTTAAGGTGTTCAGGAGCAAAATGGTCATTTTAATCGGAGTGGGCCGGAATAGGACCGAATTTGGACAAAATGGCGTGCGGGGGACACCTAATGGTTTAACAATATTTTAGAAGGATGGACTTATCATTTTGAGGGATTTTGAACTTTCCCAAAACGTGCCTGGAGGCCCAAGGGGCAAGTTTGGTCATTTTTCATCAAGTCAGGCTAGCAGGCACCGGTGTTGACCTAGGTGTTGGCTCCCGAGATCGCCCGGTCTCGGAAAACTACCTGTGCGGTGTTGGTCCCTAAGAACGCCTGGTCTTAGAGAGCTACCTGTAGGGTGGTGTTGGTTCCTGAGAACGCCTGGTCCCAGAAAGCTACCCGAAAGGGTGGTGTTGGTCTCTGAGAACACCCGATCTCGGAGAACTACCAAATGATGGACATTGTACGTTGGCGGGCTATTATACGTTGGCAGGCTAGCAGGCGCCAGAAGCGAATCGTCTAGAATATTGATAAGGTGTTGGTCCCCGCGATCGCCCGATCCCGGGAAGCTACCTAGATGGCGTTGGTTTTAGGGACCGCCTAGTCCGGAAAGCTATATGGAATAATGGTGCTTATGGCTCCAGCGGGTCCTTGTGGGCCCGAGAAGCAACCAGCTGGTTGGATTGGAGATTGTAAGGCTCATCTTGAACTTGCATGTGTTGTGATGTTGGAAACCGATCCCGGTTAGGCCGGAGATTGCCGAGCGAGATAAAATGGGGTGCTTACACTTCATCTTCTTCATTTACTTCTTATTCTTCCTCTAAAATTTTACCTTTGTCATTTCACAACATTTGTACTTTCTTTTTGAGTTCTCTCATCTTTTGTTCGAGAAACATTATTCTTGTAGCTACAAGATCTGCCTTGTTATTCAATTTGTCCAGAGGTTCCATGACTTAAGTCATAAAACTACTCAAATCCCCTAAACTTTCTTCAAATTCAAAACTCAAGCTTCTTTTTGTGCTTCTCTGCTTGGAGTTGCTTCCAGATGGAGCCTTTCCCTTTGAAGTACTTTCTCCTCCAGTTTTCTTTGGAGTCCACTTGTTATTTTGTAGAATATACCCCATTCTTTTGAGCGTCTTCTCATTGTATTCATCACTAATGGCCTTGGGGATTCTTTTCTTCTCATTTTTCAAATCAATACCAAAATGCTTGAAGACTTTTGTTAAGCAAATTCTATAAGACAAACTGATTCTAAAGATGACAGCCTTATATATATGATCCAAGATAAACAGAGGCAAATCAATCCTTGAATTAGTCAGGTATGCCCACAAGAAAAATAGCTCCTTCTTCAAAACATATTCATACTTTCCAATTTTAAGAGTAAAGATGGTGCATGTAAAGTGATGATCTAGCCTCAATTCAAGAGGCAAATCAGTTGCAAGGGGTTGTATAATTTCATCTACATCTCTTCCATAGGGAATTTTCAGTTCATCCTTTCTAGAGACGTTATCTCTATAAACTTCTCCACCAAGTCTGATTCCAAGGATATGTCTGATCACCTCTCTATCTAAAGTGGAAGGGACACCCTTAACATAACTATTGATGGATACCGCTCCAGGATCCCTTTCGGCATTGGCATAAAAATGAGCAACTAAGTCAGGGTATACATCATCCCTGAGTGTTGTCATAGATTTCCAACCAAGGTTCCCTAATTTGGTTCCAAATTCAAACTTGTGATGATCAAAGAATTTGTAATCTACCCATCTTCCATTAAACACTTTTTTAAGAGAGAAACTAGAGTTGTACCTTTCCTAGGCTTTGCCCTCACTGAAATATAGTTCATTACATTCCAGAACTATTGAGGATGTGGTTTCTCCAGTCTTACTCTTCTTTCACTTCCCTTTGTCCTTGCTAGACTCCCTTTTTGATTTCCTCTTTGGCTCTTTCGAAATAGGGGCTGTTGCTACAACTAGGGCTTTAGAAATCTTTTTTGGTTTAGAGGTCTTGCGAGCCATGTCAGTAGTCTGAAGATTCGAAGAATGGGAAAAAGGGTTGTGCGATGATGGAATGAGATTGATTAGGGCTAATAAAATGAATGAGAGAAGATTTGTGATGGTTTGGAAGTGATGGTTAGGTTTTGGTGCGAACAGAGGAGCAGAAAAGAAAAAAAGTGAGAGTAAGAGAGAGAGGGAAATTTTGAATGTTTGTAAAAGTGAGCTTTGTTAAAGCATATAGGCTCGACTCATGTGTAGACACATGAACTTGGTGTGTCGACACATACCTGCTATCAGATTAATTTTGAGTCCACTGTCGTGATGTGTCGACACATACAACCAGACTAGGCATGTGAAAGTATAAGGAATTCAGGATTTGGCCTTTTTCAAATTTTGAAATAAAAGATGTCTTAATATGATCATGCAATGAATCATGAATATGAGAAATGCAATACATATAAAATGATAATCACATTTAAAATATTCAAAGCATAAATTTCACTCAAATTAAACAAATATTAAGACACAGGAGCACTCATTCTCAATTCTCTCCTTATCATGAAAAAACGATCTTCACTCATTGGTTTAGAAAAAAATCAGCCAATTGTATGTTGGTGCACACAAAGTCAAGTTCAATATCACCTTTTTGTATATGATCTCGTATATGTGCTTTGTGCGAGAGTGTTGAACAGGATTTTGAGTCAAGTTTATAGCACTAGTATTATCACACTTATTAGGAATATGATCAAACAAGATGTCATAATCTTCTAGCTGTTGCTTGATCTATAACACTTGAGCATAGCAACTACTAGCTGCTACATATTCAGTCTCAACTATGGAGAGAGCAACTGAATTTTGTCTCTTGCTATACCAAGAAACAATCATATTGCCTAGGAGTTGGTAAGAGCCACTTGTGCTCTTCCTATCAACTCTACTCCCCTTATAGTTAACGTTAATGTAAGCATTCAAATTAAAGTAAGTGCCCTTTGGATACCATAATCCAAGGTTAGGTGTGTGCTTAAGATAACGAACTATTCTCTTTGCAGCAATCACACGAGATTCTTTAGGATTAGATTGAAAACGAGCACATAAGCAAACACTAAACATTATATTTGGTCTACTGGCAGTTAGATACAATAAGGAGCCTATCATGCTTCTATGAAGTTTAGTATCTACTGACTTACCTTTCTCATCGCTATCCAATTTTGTTGTAGTACTCATTGGAGTACTCATGGGTGTCGCGCCCCAGTTTTTGGGGTTCCAAGGTCCATTCGGCTCGGAGATTCTAAAGCACGGAACTCTGTCACTAGAACTCATCCCCCTAGAAGGACAAGTGCGACTAGGTTTGAAAATTGATTCGACTAAGGGCTTTTTAGAAAAATAGGAGTCGCCACCTAACTTGATAAGGGTGAGTTAGGGCACCTAAAACTAAGCATTAGTCCGAAGATGAAACTTAGAGTTCTTGAAAAAGGTTTTTGAAAACTCCCTCCAGAGAGCATTTTTAGAAAAATAGGTTGTTTGGCAATCTTTTGAAATGTTTAAGCCCTTTTTGAAAATAACCCCATTTTGGTCTTTCAAAAACAGAAATCTAAAGTTCAGGGGTCGGTTACGTGTAGGGAAGATATCCTAAGATCATCACCCTACCTCGCCCTTTCGGTACCTACATGTCTAATCATCCTTTGTTCACTCACTAGAATAACCGATTACCATTGTCCACTTAATATCCACTTTAGAAAAATGGAGTTTAGTCATCACTTTTCCAATGGATGATGCAAGTTTTTGAAAAAAAATGTTTGAAAATAATGAAGGTTTTGAAAGAGTTTGGCATAGAACTTTGAATTGATTGGAATTTTTGAAAAAGGGATTAGGGTTGAAATAAAAGTTATGACCGCACCATTTTAGGTTGCCTACGTATCTCATTTGGTGAGAATTAGGTCATTCGTAGTTCGGGCAAGAGCCCGATGGAAAATAGGCGCATTAGGGCCTTTGGAAGATTTGAGGACACTTTAGGGTCTTTGAAAAGTTTAAGACATTTTGAGGTCTTTAAAAAAGTTTAAGACACTTTGAGGTCTTTGGAAATTGAAAACTCTTTGAGGTCTTTAGAAGTTGAAGACTTTTTGTGGTCTTGGAGGTTTTGACTTGAAATTGGAAGTGAAGTGTTTTGAAAATGCTTTTGGATTGACTTTAAGGGAGTTTTGAAAAAAATACTTTGGCATGACTCAAGAGAACTTGAAAGTATTTTTAAAGTTTTGTTTTGAAATCCTAGGAGGCATGACTTTAGAATGTTTTGATGAATTAGTTTTTGAAAATGGCTTTTGAAAATAGCTAAGAGTTTGGAATCCTAATATGGACAATCTTAGAGATTGTTCTTGATTTATCACTTGTCCTTGGAATCCCTAACCATGAGGGGGTTAGGGACACCTTAGGTTTGTGACTCTCTGAAAACATTTTTGGAAAGGTCTTAAAGAGGGAATGTAAGAACATTTGAAGAGTTTATGGAGTTGTTTTTTTTTAAATCAAGAGAGTAGGAGATTTTGAAAAAACAAGCTATGAGAATAGTTTGAAAATTTGAATGATCATTTGAAAAAGGGGTTCAAGAGTTGGAACCTTGAAGTATATTAACCTAGGTTGGGTTAGCCCAAGGTTAGGGGTGACCTAAGGTTAACTAACTTGGGTTAGGTTAACCTAAGGTTAAGATGATCTATGGTTAACTAACTAGGGTAGGGTTAACCTAAGGTGAGTGAACTAGGGTCAAGTTAACCTAGGGTTGGACAACTAGGGTCAAGTTAACCTAGGGTTAGGTAACTAGGGTCTAGTTAACCTAGGGTTAGACAACTAGGGTCAAGTTAACCTAGGGTTAGGTAACTAAGGTCTAATTAACCTAGGATTGGACAACTCGGGTCAAGTTAACCTAGAATTGGATTGAAAGTTGGTATTGAAAATTGGTTTAATGCATTTTTGGAGAGAATTTTGAAGGACAAAACATGCCATGCAATGGACTTTGGTGGACAACCCCTTTGAAGATCATTTTCATGAAAATTTTGACTCTAGCCAAGAGCATGGTTTACATGGTTGGTGATTGGAGACCATTCCAAGGAAGGTTCCCTATTGAACGTCATAACCTTTATCTTGGCAAGAGTGGAGGTTTCAAAAATCAACATAATGATGGTAATTTTTGAAAAATCATTTTTGATGCAAAGATGGAGAGAATGCATTTTTGAAAATCATCTTTTGAGAAGGATTTTGAAGATCATTTTTCAAGGGGAACATTTCATCAAGAGAGGGTTCATATGGCCAACAAAAGGGAGACCACTCAAGAGAGGGTTCCATGGGGCCATTCCAACCACTAAACTTGAGAGAATGGAAACCTTGAAAATTAGGGAGTTTGAAAGCAACTTTTGTGCAAGTTGAAATGCAATGATGCAAAAGTGTGAATTAGTGGGTAGTGAGGGATTTTCTAAGGAATGACTCCTAAGGTCTCATCCTAAACTTCAAGGGGGCAACTCTTGAAAAAAATTTTGAAGGACATGTAGAACTTGAAAATGTCATAAAATTTAAGAGTAATGCAAGCATTGTGGAGCATGACAATAAGCATAAAATGAAGCCAAGCACACAAAACATGATCAAAATAGCAATATGCAAGGGGTCATGATCTACATATAAGGCTTTTAGGCTACACCACATAAACAAGGGGCTCTTAGGCCATACCATCTTAAAGTAGGCTAGTGAGAGGTCCCCCTACACGGTGGCTCTCACTTGCTTTCCTCTAGGCATGATCTAAGAGCCCTCTTGGCTCAAGCATGCAAGAAAGGGGGGTTGAAGATGGGAATTAAAATAGAGAATAGCCTAAGTAGGTTAGGAGGGAGAAGAGAAGAGAAGAGTGGGGGAGAGTATAAATGTAAAAGGGATACCACCTTTTGCCTTCAATACATTTGTGGTCTTCAATGGATGTCTTGATTGGAGCTTGAGTGACTTCAAGAAAGTTTGAGAGGTTAGAGTGGAGTGTATAAGTGTGTATGAGGCCTTGTATATGGAATGTATAGGCTTAGGGGGGGGGGGGGGGGGGGGTAGAATCTAGCCTAAGTGTTGGAGGGGAGGAGTATATGTAGAGATTCGAGTTTCTGGAGTGATTTCAGCAAAGTTTCGTATCAATTTCGGACCTGGAATATGCAAGGGGGGAGGCCTCTATTTATAGGCAATCTGGAACAGGCCTTGCGCATATGCTACAAGCGCATGGCCAAAATTTGGCCTTACGCATGTAGGACATGTGTAGGTACTGTTCCATTGCCAGAATAACACGTGGCACCCTGTGTACTGGTTAAATCTCGACCGTTGATCAAAAGTCGGTCGATTTGATCAAAATTTGAGCGCATGTAGCATACGCTCCATCACTGGGAAGGTTCGTCCAAACTTTGCCTCTATAATTGAGTCAATCGGGAAGATTTCGGGGAAATCGGTCGCACTGGGGATGTTTTCCTAGTGCTTCCGATGAACTTTCACGTTTTTTAAAAGTTCGAATTATGTTTGGAGGTGAGTGATATCGTCTTGGGAAGTGTGCCAAAAAGGACACTTTCGTGGAGCGTCTGTGATACGCTCCGGGGGTGTTTGAAAGTAGCTGTTTTCGTTTTGTGTGATCAAGGCCTTCGAGGAGCGATCTATTCGATCAGACCATACCGATGGAAAGTACTCTGGATATACTTTCTAAAATTCTCAAATTTATGCATTTCTCAAGTCGTTTGACAGTGC